>PVKA01013238.1:18072-55624 GCA_004027165.1 Ctenomys sociabilis
ATAAGACGTATTTAAACTTGGTGATATAGATCTATAATCCTGGCCGTCTGGGAGAATGAGGCAGGAGAGCTGTAAGTCTGAGCCCCGTCTGGACAGTTTGGAAGACTATCGCAAAGCAAAAATAATACAACATTGGGCTGGAGACATATTTTAGTCCTCCTAGTTTTTTTCCCCAGTACTGCAGAAGGAGAGAGAGAGAGAGAGAGAGAGAGAGAGAGAGAGAGAGAGAGGAAACAGACAATGACAGTAATGCTGAAGAAGAAGTAAACACAGATGTCCTGTCAGCTGGGGTGAGCGTGGAGGAAGATGAAAAGAGGGGTGCTAAGAGACTAGTGGCTGGAGGGAACCCAGTCTGCAGCAGAGGTTACGCCCTTTCTGGGCTGATGCTGTCAGTAGAACAACAATGTCTTAATGTTTTCTGGTAGTTATATTCAAAGGGGTCAAAAAAGCCAAAGGATTAATTTTAATGTTGCATTTGATTTAGTCCAAATTATTATTATTTTCCTATATAATGAGCAGTGACTTATTGATATACACCATATTGGCTTTTTTTTTTTTTTTTTTTTTTTTTTTTTTTTTTTTTTTTTTTTTTTTTTTTTTTTTTTTTTTTTTTTTTTTTTTTGTCTTTTTTGAGGCAGGGTCTCACTTTGTAGCTCAGGCTGGTCTCAAACTCACAACAATCCTCCTGCCTCAGCCTCCCGAGTGCTGGGATTACAGGCCTGCGCCACCACGCCCGGCTCATATTGGCTTCTTGTACTCATAATAACCCAGAGTGCATCTTGAGTTAGGCTAGCCAGATTTCAAACACTCAGCTCTTCCACAAGTCTAATGCCACCATTGGACAACACAGTCTGGAGCAAGCTGCTGGGTGTCGCGTCTGAGTTTATGTGGGGCTGGTACCCAGACCTGGTCCCCTAGAGCCCACATGGCACACTGCAGCAGACAGACTGGTATGGCTCACTGGGGCAGGGGACATCAGCACGGGAGGATCCCAGGTTCTGCTGTATTTGTACCCCAAGTTGGAGCAGCACTTACAAGTTAAAGTTATTTTCTGAAATAATTAGGCCTTTGATTACTGCCTATTTTCAAATGTTGCTGTGTTATGGCACCCTCCCTATACAATTTCACACGTTAGTACTTATTCCTAACCTTACAGAATCTCTGAGAGAAATGACTGGGCTGTTTCCCAGGGGACTTGGTGTTTACAGTTCATAAAGCCTGCTCTCAGTGAGCAGGGCACTTAGGTGTTCTAAGGTAGCATTGCCTGTCTCTGCTTCTGCCTTATTAAATAATAGTTTATTTTGAGAATATATGGTAAAGTAAACAAATTAAATTCTCACAAAAAGACAGTTTCAGATTAGTGTTCAAATACAGGAATAAATAGGTATGGTCTGGCCTACAGTATACTCTAACAATTATCATTACTTTATCCTGGGGAGAGAATTTGGAGAGACACACACTCAGACATAATGTAAAAGGGCCACAGAATAAGTTGTGCTGTTCACAAATTGGACCCTGATTTTTGTTATTCAATGCAATACATCTAGATGACTTGACCATGCAATGCTTTGAAGATATTATCCATTTGACTTGTGAGCCATTTGCCAGTAAGCTATCAAGCTACATAATTTCACCCAAACCTAATTCACTCAAGTGTATACATTAGGCAGTGTTTACATATCTCACACACATATGTACATACTCAGAACTCATGCCAGGTGAGCTCTATTGTTCTGGGATCTATAATTAGAAAGCACACAAACATATAATGGGCAGATTCTCAGAAAGCTGTTTGACTAGCTGAATGACAGTGACACACAATTCAAAAAAGTTTATGAAAACAGAGAAGCAGGTGTTGAAATTAAAACCTTAATATTTACAAGTGATTTGCAACAAAAGCTTTCAGGTTCAGCTTTAATTTTCCCCAAATTATACTGTCATTATTGATAATAAACGTGTGAACATACCGATCTCTAAAATTTCCTAAATGAAAAGCTAAAAATCAGGAGTGTTTCACTTAAAAAAATATGCATATCTTAAGAAACATGAGCAAAATGGAAATGTGGCTGGGCAAAAGAAAAAAAGGTGCTTGTATTCTTTTTGAAGTCACTGCTTAAAGTATAAAGTAACTGACACCACGAAGAGACACATTGTCAGCCAGTGGACCACAAGGCAGATTACAAACTTCCCTCTATCATGTTTTCCAGCTTTAGAGAAGCAAAGGTCTAATAAACATGACTTGAACCACAATGCACATACTCAAATCATCCTGAAAAAATAGGTATTTACTACAATAAAGCAGTACTTTAATGGCAAAGATAGATGAACTAAGCTTAGATCTGTGCAATATAAAAAGGAAACAATGATTATGTAGTACAAATAATTTTGCTGTAATATGACAGCCTAATGACTTAAGTGCCCAATATCGTCATTATGGTTCTGAACCCCATGTGCATTAGCAATAAAGCCTCAGTGAAACTCCTGTATAATTCATATTTTTGAATGAAAATTTTCTTCTTTAAAAATAGTTACATTTATCAGATCTTTTAGTCCAAATGGAAAAATTACTAACTTACTCTGTGTATTCCCACGTCTAAGTTGTTATCTAAAGGTGTTCTCAAGGAATTTTCTAACATAAGCCTATTATGGACAAAAATAATAGTTAAATCTGGTAAGAAATGCTTATTTTGCTATAGTGACACATTAAATTATTGGGCATATAATTTCCTGAAGATTACACAACCCGAGGCAACAATCGTGACTTCTGTAATCAATTCATTTTGAATCTCTGTAAAAATACCACCAAAATTAAAAGTCTAAATATCTAAAATGATTACTACACATGTAAGGGTGACTGTAACGTATTTTTTCAGATAACATAAATGAATAGTCGACTCATTTTAGGAACTGCATAGCACAGTGATCAAATGAAAAGCTTCAAAAGAAAAATCATGGAATAATCGGACAACATGACCAGTCATTACCTCAGTTCTCAAATATCCTTGCTAATACTCTGCGCTTGTTACAAATATTCCCCATCTTCTGCTGCTGTGTGAAAGGACACAGTACTTGTGGTTGTAGCTACATAGGTATTTTCAGGCCACCATGTCATGCACTACTATACAATTTTTCTATATGAAGCTGAGAAACACGAGAAATTAACCATGTTATTATCTTTTATACTATAAATCTTCTTCTAATATTTTTCAAAAGACCTCAAGTTAAATTTCAGTCAAATGTAAGTCTAAGCATGATATTCTCATGAAAGAAAGCAATGTCAAGTGTGACTTTATTTGAAAAATATATATGGTTATAAGATTGGTATTAAATTGATAACTATTTGTTATTCCTAAATCAGAATTTAAAAAAATCAAGAGAAATAATAATAATTCATGCTAAAAACCTGTTTGCTGATTTTCAGCCATGCTATTATCTTTCACTTTTCTTTTATTACCTGTGATCCTGGCTACATCATCCAAGGGGAGGACAACAAAGCAAAGGCTGGGGAGGTGAGGGAGAGCACGGCCACTAGGGCTGCCACCCACACCAGACAATACTTTACTGGCTTTGATGGCTGTTTTGGGTACTTCATATGCTAAGGAGGAATTGCAGCCAACCAACTTCTAGATGCTATGCAGCTCTAACTTATCAGGGTATTGTTGCTTCAGCTTCAAAAAAGAAAAGGGGGAACTGCTGAGGCTGAGCTTGGTGCAGTGCAGAGCAGGCGGTGATTGATATTAATCAGCTGGCATAAAGTAAACTGAGAGTCTGTCCTAGGCCTGTGAGTTGTGGAGTGGCCTGCAGGAAGGAACTGCGTGGAAGGAACTGGTTTCCCAGGCCAATGTTGGAGCTGAGACAGGCTAGAGTTCTGATGCCTCCAGTTGTGTGTCATTGCAGCTGGGGACTTTATGGCCCTCACCCAAATTCCTTTCCCAACTCGGTAGCTGCATCTAGCAATAAACAGGTTGCTGCCTTACCAGAACCGATTTCATTCCCGTGGGCTCTTCACATCAATGCTTTGTTTTTCTAACTCACAGGCTTCACCTGCATCAGAATTCACCCCAACCACTCCCTGTTGCCCACCAACACACCCTCCATTAAGCTGTGTACCTAACAATGGCTGAGACGCTGGCAACTCAGGGGCCTAGTCCTACTCTGACTCTGACTATGCTGATTTCCTTGCAACTAAAATATATCTTGCATGAGCTTATTTTATCATTGTAATCATGGGCAATAGATTAGTGGCCCTAGGCTAAGGGCCCCTGATAAGCAGCTGTAAAAGGATAACTATTCCAGTTTTACTCATTTTTATATTTAGAATGAACATACGATTAGAAGCACATTTTGCCACTGCTGAAGCAGAGGAAGTGACACTAATTATAATGGGTGTTATTTTTATCTACCTTCTATACTAGTCATCTTTATGCACAGTAAGGTCTTCAACTGTAGCATCAGCCATCTGATTTTATGAAAGGTTTACCAAAGATTCTACTTGCTTATGTAAAAATGAGGGAAGAACAGCCAAACCACTGAAGGGTATCTGCAGAGATGAAAATCATTCACATTTGCAAGTGTTCATACACAGAGAAGGTGGAATTACCCAGAGAATAGTTCCCCTCAGTTACCTGCGTTGGAGCTGTGTATGTTTGATTTATGACAATCAGAGTATGAGTTCTGAACTTGAGAGAGTAAAATTAGAAAACAATGCCCATCTTGTAAAATAGTATTTTCCACTAATACTCAGAACACATTTATGAATTCTTGGACAAATATATATGCTCAATTCATACAACCAGCTCTTTTTTCTAACACAAGAAGAAATTGAAAAAAAAAATTCAACCCAAGCTGTCTTTTCCATGAGGCTTGGGAAATAGCATAGTTTTGAAAAAAAGAATTGGCTTGATTTTTCACAATTTTCTAAAAAAATGGATAAGAAAAGAATAAGATTGAGCCCATAAAAGCCAATTGTTTCCAAACCTCATTGTATTGTTTGGCTCAAATAACTTATCCTCCTATATGGAAATAGGGAGCTACGACAGACTAAAAACGCAATAGCCGATGAAAATAAAAGTTCTCTTCTGGAATATCTTCACCATTCTGGGGGCTATTTGCTGAGACCAAATTTCCAGCATGACAGAGGCAAACTACATAGAGCATAACAACAAAAATTTTGTTAAGAATAGAGGAAGAATCAAGCCTAGTAGTATATGCCTGTAATCCTAGCACTCAAAAGGCTGAGGTAGGAGGGTCACGTGGAGCTCGAGGCCAGCCTGGCTTGCACGGTGAATTCAAAGCCAGCATGGACCAGAAAATGAGATCCTGTCTTAAAAATATCACAAAAGGAAAGGACCTCAGTTTTCTTACCAAACCATCACTGCTGAAATAAGTAAATTTCTAATCAACAAACCCATAGAAATCTGTGAAGCAGAGTTTTAAAAAAGGAGATGAAGCACTCAAATTGTGAGAGGGACTGTTTGTCTTTTTTGAGGAAAGGGTTTAAGGAATAGTATGAATTAGAGCTTGTGAAAAATGCCATGCTTGAGCACAAAGGGAGGAAAGGAAATAAATTTAAAATATCACTGTTGCTAATATAGCAAATAATGATTTTTCAGTTCACTTTCATGTTCTGTTGTATCAAAAAGTAGTCATTTAAAAGTATATATAATTTTTCTTTGACTTTTTTATGGCCTGGTCTTTCTATGTAGTTCAGGCTCACCTTAAAACTGGTCGTGGAGCCCAGGCTGGCCTTGAACTGACAGCAGTCCTCTTGCCGCAGCCCCCCAAGGTCTGGGATCACCAATGTGCACCAGCACATCCAGGATAAATAAAACAGGTATTTTTTGTTACCTGCCTAACATTTAAAAAGTAATTACAGTTTTAAACATTTCATATTTTTTATAGGTAGTCTAATAATATTTGGATTTTTAAACTGGAAAGAATATAAAGCATCATATTTTGGCTAAAATAGATATAAACAGGAATTTAAAACATTGTATCAGTCATATTGTAAGAATGCATACATCAACAGAACAAAGACTTCAGTGAACACATTCACAATGCTTATAATGTCTCATATTAGTATCACTCAATGACTAGGCGAATAAGCTGTATTACAGGACTATAAAGCCTTCCCATCAACACTCTTACTTCTGCTCATCTTAGTGAGTGCCATGCAGAACAGATGATGCAGAAACAGCCGCAGACACCTCCAGTCACTTTTGGCAAAGGGGCCAAAAACATACTTTGGTGGAAAGATGGCCCTTTAGTAAATGGCACTCAGAAAACTGGCTTTACACATGCAGAAGACTAAAGTTAGACCCATACCTCTTAGCATGTGTTAAAATAAAAATGGGTCAAAGATATTAATAGTAAAATGGACATATTTGGAGTACTGGACTATATTGGATTATTTTGCTGAATTCATACACCTACAATATTTAAATGGTGATAGAATACCCTTGTCTGACAAAACTAAACAAAAAAGGGGATACAAATGAAGGACCATTTTGTATCTGTATATACAAAATAGCTATGATAGATATACAGCTACTTTCTCTTAATTCAATGAGAAGAAAGATGTGTACTAATAGTTTTTGGACAGGATATCATGTCTACATCTTGTACTATGAATACCACTACAAAGATAACAATATGCAATGTATTTATTATTGAAACTATCCTACTAATCAGTTTTGAAACTGTCTCCTTGCTATTTGTTTCTCAATAACATTAATAACAATACAAGAAAGACGTACTTAACCTAGTGGAAACTAAAATATGCAAGCCTCTTGGAATCATAGCAGACAAGGACTTTCTGTGCAAAGGTCGAGTTGCACAGGAAATAACGCTGTGGGAGCCAACACATGGGAACAAAGCAAATGAATAATAGTGAAGAGACAGCCATATGGTGGTAGGAGATTGGACAGCTACACTTTAGACTAGTATTTAGAGGACTAGTATTTAGAATATATAAAGAACTCAAGATAATTAGGCTCCTTGCCAAAGAAAGAATCAGTGAAAAAATGGGTAACACAAATGATTAGATACTTCTCAAAAGAGGTTATATAAATAATCCATAATCACAGGAAAATGTTTTCTACATATCTAGCTATAAGAAAAATAAGAATTAAAACCACAATGAGATTTCTTCTTACTGTCAAAAAAATGACAATTATCAAGAAATCAGACAACATATGCTGGTGAGGCTGGTTAAAAAAAATTAACTTTTTATACATTTTTAGTGGGAAGTTAAAATAGTTCCACTAGAACAGACATTGTCATCACTAGAAATTGTCACATACATTTGTCACTTAGAGTTAGGAATACAATTAACTTGTCTAGCAAGACTAAACACACTTTTCCAAATTTACATGAATATTCCAAGGGATTGCTTATTTATTTATTTATTTATGATTTTAAGGCAATGTTTGGTACATTATTTAAATTTATCTTAGGTAATGTTTTGTATGGGTTCAATCAGTATCATAATTTATTCTGCTTACTATAGTTTAGACATCTATTTTCTACAAAATTAATATATTTCATTATATTCTTCACATCTTCCAAATTACATTTCCTTTACTAAATCACTACTACAATGAAGATAATGAAAGAAATTATCATTGAGCTGAATTCTACTATCAATTTAATAAATCATATACATTAACTTATTTTTTCATTGGAAAATAATCTTATATTCCAAGTCCCAAAAATTCTAGTCAGGCTGGCTCTGCTTGTAAATCAAGACTGAACAAATGGTCATAATTAAAATGTATTTTAATTTATAAAGATTCTTACAGTTACAAGTCACTTTATAATCTTGGAGTTTTGTAAAAATTGATGAGACATATTGAAAGAGTAACCTTACCACTAGAAATATTTTCCAGAACAGGACAAGGGTGGTTCTACCCATTACAGAATATACTATTAGTTCTGCCCATTACAAAATAAACAGGGCAGTCAAGGAACTGGCTCCCTCTCCAGCCTAGCCACTTCACAGCTGTGTGAGGTCAGAGGCCAAGGGCTGTGCATGTGATGGGTTTTTAATGTGTCAGTGGAGGAAGGCTAAACAAGGGATGCTAGTTATTCAATCACTAATCTAGGTGATGCTGTGGAGGGGTTTTTAAGGAAATCAGTACTTCTCACCAGCTGACTTTAAAGTAATCAGAAGCAGAAGGGATTAGATGACTCGAGGCTAGGTGAGCTCTTTCCAAAGGTCTTTAAACCTTTCCTTAGCTCAGAGAATTTAATTGAGTAGCTCCTGCCTGGGGGGACTTGCTGGGCACCTGAGTGTGCCTTTGTGACTGCCTGGAACAGCTAGCTTCCTGACACATGTGAGATTCCAGCCTGCTGTACTCTTCCTGCCTGATCACTTATGTAGCCTGCGGACTTCAATCTTGCTTAATAAGCCACCAAGGTTATATAAAATATCTTCATCTTATACATCACCTATCTGTCCTCCTGTCCGTCCGTCCATCCATCCATCCATCCATCCATCCATCCATCCATCCATCCATCCATCCATCCATCCATCCATCCATCATTCTTATGAATGGCACTGCTTTTCTGTTAAATCCTGAGACAGAGGGTCTTTTTGGATTAATATCTGTCTTCTATAAAATAAAGGGCTGGTTAGGTATAGTCTCACTTGTGTTGTAGTCTCATTGCACATTATTCTTGGATTCAGAGCTAGCATTTCCCTGCCTGTGGGACATGTTTGGAAAGGGAAACTCTTCTTTTTTTTTTTTTTTTTTTTGTGGGGGGAACTGAGGAGGATTGAGCTCACTGCTTGCAAGGGAAGCACTTATTCTATGGAGCTATCTTCTTGGCCCCTGTTTTGCTTACTAATATATCTGCAGTGTATGAATACTACATAATATGCTGAATTAGTGACTGATGGTTTGCAAGTGTCTGCTGGAATTGGGAATTGCATCTGACTTTCAGTGAGATTTTGTGTATTTTTGCAAAAGATTAATTAATTAGAAAGAGTTCCTTCTTTGAAGACTGTATTTGTGTGTTTTGAAATAAAAAATAACCATAAGCTGTTGTTTTTGAAATACGAGTTTCCTCCACAAAAACAAAATAAAATTTAATGACATCAAATAAACAAAACAAGGTCCTCCCATTAGGATGGAGAATGCTTTAGGGGACCCTTTCTCTGAGCCACGAAATAATCGAGAACCAGTTGAGAACCTATGCACTATGCAGTTTTTCCCTTCAGTTTCTTCTAAGCTGTAGTGATTCAGCTTTTTCCTCGCTTTGCCATTTTACTTATGACAGAGAGGAGCAATCACGGTCTATTCAAGTTAAAAAGGATCAAAGTTTAGGTGAAAATTTCCTAACAAATTATATCAGTTCTTGGATAAAATCCAATTGAGGAAAATGGTATTAAAGAGAATGAAAGCCTAGTGAAATTACCCTATCAAACAATAAAACAAAATCCATGGTTCATAGCTGAGATACGGTTAGTGCAAAATAAAGATTCTAATTTAACATTATTCAGATACTTTGTCTTCTAAATCTTTGTATTCCAGCCCTTTCATAAGAAATAATATTTTCAATGTCTGAATATATATTTTTCCAGACATCTGTCACTCATACTTTCATGCGGTGGATAAAATAAATAAGGAAAGCTATGTATTGTTGTTATACACCAGGGGCGGGTGAAGTTTGGGGAGGAGGACTGACATGAAAGGGCCTCCGTTTTGAACTGGAGCAGAAAACAGAAAGGCACTCAAGTGTATAGCAGGCACTTGGAGAGGTGCATTTTCAAAGAATCTGCAACCTGTTTTGTAATAATGCTACATTTTCCTAATTTTTCTGATTTTTGAGATGAACATTTAAGATGAGAACTTAAACAGATACACAAAAAGAAAGAACAGGAGCAAAACAATAAAAAATAATAGTATTACAGCTGGTTCTTGTAGCAGTTTTGATATCTTTTTCTTTTATGTCATTTATTCAATATTTAGTAGATATTTATGAAACCTTAGTTTGTGCAAGAATACGCCTCTGACTAAGCAAGCATCCCAGCTCTGCTAATCCATATGAAACCAATTTTTAAGCTATTTCTTTCTTATTTCACATTATTCCACACACGATCATTTGTAACATTTCTTTTCCATGACTACATGAAATACAACTCTATGGATACACCAAGATGTTTTTAAACATATGCTCGCTCTTGGCAATTAGATTATTTTTAAATTTTCAATATGATCAAAAGCATATTAATCACAAACTTTTACTTACTCTTATTTATGTTGAATAAACTTCTAGAATTGAAATAAAATTAAAAAGATCAAATTTTTAAAGTTGTCTGCACATATTCTAATAGATTCATAAAAAGATTATATATGTATATATACATATATAATTTTATAGATCTGATTAAGATGCAGTGAAGTGTAATAGCTGATTGGATTTATAAAAAGTGTTCTAGGAGCCCAGGGACTTAGCTCAGTACAATAATGCTTGCCTGGCAAGTGCAGGGTCCTGAGTTCAATTCCTGGTACTGCAAAAAAAAAAAGTGTTCCATCCTTCTTAATTTTATTTTTAAATGTTAAATCTAAAATGTTATGATTTGTCTTCACTATCAGAGATGTCACTGTAAGAAATGGGAGAACAAGGCAAATAGAGTATTCTTTCATTTAACCAAATGTATCACTTTGGTATGTGACTCATATGCAGGTTCTCTGAGTTAGATGGAGGTGGACAAAAGCAATTGTGAACTTCCCTCCACACTTAACCGTGGAGGACTGTAGTGCAGACATGATCCTATTTCCTGTGTCCTGCTGTGAGCTCTGAGGTGGTGTTTGTTGTGAACTTCATTTTTCAAGTCTTAATCTGATATCCCTTGTAAGACTAGAAATAGTCTTAAGAACTATGTACCTCTTGGTGAACCTAGGCCACTATCTGTTTTAAATACCATATATATATCACTGCCAAGCATTCAATCCATGGTTCCAGATACCTTTTCTGAGTATTCGTGCCCCTCACGACTAAAGAAAGAATAGAAATTGCCTCCACTAAATAATGGAAAAAATAATAAGCTACACTTAATCAAGAGGTCCCGTGACCCTAACCATTCTGCCTAGGTGACAGTTATAGACATGCAGTGTCTCAAGCTCATCACAGAATGAGTACTGCAGATGTTATAAACACTGCTCTATTTGCTTATATTTGCTGCGAGTTCTGAATCATGACTTCAAAGGCAACAGAAATACTTCATCAACAAAGGAGATGGGAACACTAAAAAGAAAGGAATACATTTCCTTGCTCCCACACTATTCATAAAACTGATGTCTATTTTGATGACCTTAACTGACAAGATCCAGAATTCTTAACTTCCTGCTTTCAGAGTATGTTTTCAGCTGCCCAGGGTCGGAACAGTTCTCAACCTTTGGTGATCACTGGGCCCTCCGAGGGAATCTGCTTCCCTTTCATCAGTTCCTGAACACAGCCGAGAGTGCTCAGGAGTCAGTGCAGGAAGCAAAGACGTCTTTCTTGAGACGAATGACAGAAAGGACAGAATCTCTGGTTGCATTTGGTCTGCTCATACGTGATGTTTACATCAGCTGAATTGTGATGGCAGGGTCTCTCTCTCTCTCTCTCTCTGTTTCTCTGATTTTGGAATTGTATGAAAATGATGTTCTTCCGAGTATGATGTCACTCATCAGTATAGCTTTATAACTGGATACTTTCTGAGATAGATTTGGGAAATAGTCAGATATTCTTATTTTTCTTACTTAATTTGTTTTTTTTCTAAGTTAACCTAATCCATAAGTTATCTCTCAGAATAAACTTTTATTCAGCTTAACTGAAATTTATTTGTGATATGTTTTATTGAACTTTTATATTAATATAACTTAGATTTTTTGAATTATTTTTATTTCATTCTTAATAAGGTTGTTTATATTGTAAAGAAAAAATTAGTTGAAAAATAATTTAATTTTACTTTCTAATAAACTTTCATCATTTAATAATTCCTTACTACAGATTTTCTTAGTCATATTTTCTTAAAAATGTTTCTAAGAAAAGCATAGAATTGTTTTAGTTTCTATTTATTTATTTGTTTGTTTATTTATTTATTTATTTATTTATTTATTTATTTTTGGCAGAACCAGGGATTGAACTCAGGTTCTTGCGCTTGCCAGAGAAGCACTTATTCCACTGAGCCATCTCCCCAATCCCCTTTAGTTTCTTTTTATACTAACATATTTAATGCTATGCATTTGCCTCTGAGTATTTCTTTGGTTGCATATTATCAAGTTTTTCTTCACTGGATTTCTATAACGAGAAACTTATGTAAATGGGAATGTTATGTAATGAACAAGTTAGTATAAGTTTTTTGAAATATTTGGTTTGATATTTTATTGTCAATTTGAAATTTTTCAATATTTTATTCAGATCCCTTTTTGTATAAATTTTGCATTTAAAATTTTAAAAACTTTTTGTAATTTTAGTGTCACTATTAATGGTTTAGCAGTATAATTTGCAAGATATTTAAAATTAGTATGTGATTTGCATTTTGGTTTCAGGTTTTAATATATATATATTATATAAATATATATTGGATAATACATATATATTATACAAAATACATGGAACATGCTTTGATACATTCACCACAATCTCATGAATATTATTTCAGGCCTATATTTAATATCCTAAAATAAAATCTTTGTATATGTGCAGAGTTTATGATGTTATATGTTAAGTGTAAAAGAGCATATTACTTATGAATACAAATCTTATCAGTGCACTTCACTAAAAGCATATTAGAAGGTCAGAGTTTTTTTTTCAGCCAAATTGTCTAGAAAATGCACAGAATAATGTCTCTAATTTGAAAAAATAAAATCACATTAAAATTTTTTACCTTTAAACTCACCATCTGTTAAATTAACAAATGCTGCAGCTTAATTTTTGTTATGTATTTATTTCTTAATCAACTTTTCTTGACATTTGTGTTTTTTCCATCTGCCAATTTTGCCTTTATTTTTTTTCCGTTTATTTTTATTTTATTAAAATACAAATGTCAATCAGACAGTTTCAAGATACCTTAACCATACACATTTGATGAATTAATACATTGCAAACTGTTTTCATAGCGTTTTGGTATTGTACAAGGAGCATACATGATATTACTCTTATCAGTGAATTAAGAGTGTAGTTGCTTACTTATCTTATTTTTTTAAACCTGAATTATATCAAAAATTCAATAATTATTTACCTAGTGGATGACCATAGTACTAAAAGCCAACATAATATCCTGTCCAACCACCATTAGTGCAAATCTTGCCTCTCATAGAATTATGCAGAAGCACAGCGTTATCTATCCCAACTGTACTGTCTATACACACACATCATGATTTTTTTCTTTCTACAACCCTTCCTTTGTCTACACCTGTCAAAAGTGGGCACTCCATGGACATTCAACTAACTTAGGTGCTTGAACTCGACACCACAATCCAACACAGTCCAGCATTCTGCAACCATAGTGAGTTATTCGAACAAATTGTCGACCATAGCCATTTACATCTCAGCTTAATATTATGGGCTCACAATGTATACTTCATTTTTATACTTTTCTGTTGGATAGTTAAGACCTAGGTAGATCAAGACTTATATACCAACACAAGAACTTTATATTTCCTATGTGGTCATTGAAGTCCTCTCAGGGTTTATCTTGTAGTCCTGTACATTATTCTGTAGTTCCTTTGTCTGTGTCATCCATGTGATGAGTCACGGCCAATGCTTGACCAGTTTGCTCTCTGTGAGAGCTTGAGAGAAAGTTTTCTCTTCATGTGACTCTCCCCAGGCATACTTTAGAACTTCAGTCTCTTTCCTCTGTGGCTTCATAATCTCCTTGTTCAGAAAATTTGGAGCTCACCTGAGTTTCATGATGTTGGAGTACAGGTTCTGCTATGTACTGAGTCTTCGCTGACCTTGAAAGGCTACGGCCAAAATGTTGGCTGGCCTTGTGGCTCTTCTATTTCTCCAACTCTGACTTGTGATCTTAGGTTGTTAACCATCCAGAAGAAAAGCTGATTAGTATCCTGCAGCATATGCCATTCACTTTGCCTTATCTGACTCAATTGATTTTACTTTTTGTACGTTTCCTTTTGTATTTCTGATTTTCGCTTGTTATACTAGGGAGACTATACAATATTTACACGTGTGTCTGGTTTATTTCACTTATGAGTATATGTTCTAGTGGCATCCACTTCAGTATAAATGCTTCAAACTTATCATTCTTAATAGCTGAGTAATACTCCATTATATAGAAATACCACATCTTTTTCAACCATTCCTCATGTGATGGACATCTTGATTGTTTCCAAGATTTTGCTATCACACATTGCGCTGCTATAAGCATAGGTACACATATATCTCTATGATACAATTTTGCTTTTACAATTTATTTTTATCTGCTATATACATTCATTTATGTCTTTACAAAATTCTTTGTCTTCTAAAATTCATGAAAAAAGAATACTTAATATACAGTGATATCGCTGTTTACAAACTTCATTTCTTTTATTTTTAAGACGATGCCTACATTGTGTGAGGAAGATAGCTGCCATTGTGTTTGCCCCCTATTGCAAGGGGGCAAGTTTGATAATGGAAGTAAAAGTTTCCGTCTCGCAGCTGGGCAACCAGGTGGGCAGCAAATAGAACATAAATAATGTGCAACACTTCCTTCTAACGGTTGGGCACTAGGTCATTTAACGCAATTTCTATTTCAAAGGGGTCATAAATCCTCATTCCTAAGGCTGGTCAGGAAAAAATACTGGCCTCTAGAATACTGAAAATGAAGTCACTGGGACTCCATCTCATAGTTATTTATCAGGTTCTTTCCCTATAAACTCTTGGTGGGCCATGACCCCTGGTGGAACCATGGATGAGAATTTGCTCTTAGGATGAATAAAATTTCTGATAAACTTAATGTGAGATGCAAATCTTATCAATGCACTTCACTAAAAGCATATTAGAAGGTTAGTTGTGCCCCTGTTGTTGGAAAGATTAAGAAAGTGTATTTGTAAAATAATTCATGCATGACAAAGAATGGGATATGTCCAACTTAAAAATTCAACCCAAACATTCTTTGTTAATGTAGAATTGAACCTTTTAAGTCTGATGCCTGTCACTGCATAGATGAAGCAAATTCCCAACAAGTGCCTGTAAAATGAATGTTTGCCCAGAATTCTTCCTTCTACTACTCTACCTCTTCAGGGTTCCTATCTTTATTGTTCAATCTTAGATTGTGGATTTTAGAGCCTATTTGTCTTCCCTTAATCCAATTATAAATCATTTTGATTTGAAGTGATCATTTATGGATATGGTTTGCTAATCCCTCCACATTAGGAAGAGAACAAAAATCTTGGGAAGAGTATTGTACAGCTTGTTTCTTCACTGTTTTGCACAGCCAGCTGATATAGCTGATTGAGCTCATGTTCTTTCCTTTCCTTTCTAATTATTCTATCTACGTCCCCTCCTTTCCTTATTCAGCAGGACAGCTGAGCTCAAGAGTAAATGCAAACTTCATTCCACTGTTAGTCTTTCAAGCAAGCAAGAAAACAAATATATAGAGGTTATTGGTCAGGCTTATTGCCCACCAACTAAAGCACATTGCTGATTGTTTTAAAGCCAAATGAATTGTGCTCCAATCATGCTCTGGACATATAGAAAGAGTAAAGCTATCTCCATGTTATTCTTTGCTATTGACCATATGATTGCCCCATCCACAGCAGATTCTGCACTCTCTCAGCCATCCCTTAAAATGCCAGAGATTTTCAGTTTTTGAGACCAAAGATGAGGTACCAATTACTTGCAAAAAAAAAAACAAAAAAAAAAAACTCCTCAGGGCATCTCATCGTCCAAGTAAGGGACATTTTGAGACATTCTTTCCATTCAAATTTAAAAGGATCAATTAATTTCCATTTGATTGTTATTCCCCATAAAAGTGTTACTAAAATTATTTCTTTTCAATAAATTTCTGAAACTTCATTGAACTTTGAAGTTTCCTGGTGTGTTTCTGAGCTGTACTCTTGAACTATTACTATCCAAGTTACATGATGAGACTAGTGGGCTGTTTTCTGTTCTCCTTTTAAGAAAGGCTTTCCCTCTGATCACATGGGATGGAAAGAATCTGCCTAGAAAAGGACAAGAAGAAATTGCCCCTTATTTTTATCATTTCTTTTCCGATTGGGTGAATACATTTTCATTTGGTGAGCTAACAAGATATGTTATAAATTATGTTAATTGTGAGCCAAGATTTTTATAGTTGGAAAGTGCATGAGGACACAGATTTAACTAATCTCAGAAGGTGATAAAACATGCCCATCTCAAGTTCAAAGACATACTTGAAAATATTTTAATACCTTGCAACTTCAATCATTTTTCTTTAAGGTAAATATCTCTTAACCAGATTAGGAGTACTTTAGAAACTACAGCTGGAGAAGCTAAAATTCTTGTACTAACCCTGTGATTGCCTTTTATCATGCCCAACATTGCTATCAGCATCATGTTACTTAATGCAATTTATGATTTCAAATAATTTGGGCAGTTAATAATTATTATTATTAGTGTTATGATTATTGACATTTTCAGAATTATAAAGCAGGAGCTACATGAGTTAAAAGATTAAAATAGAGTTTAAGTGACTGGCTCGAAGCTTTTACAGGTAGCAAGTTGCAGAAGTCATCAGCTTCATTGTAGAAGCCAGGAGTCTCACAGGAAAATGTTTATAGTTTCATGCAGTGACACTGGGTTTTGAATTCAAAGTAGGCATAGTATGAGCTATGTACATTTGGTTTCATCAATTAATGTGCAGTTTCTCATTGCTTGACAGGTAAAAGAATATTATAATATCACTACGTGTTTCACAAATGGATTAATTTAAAGTACTTAGAACTGTGCCTACAGGCTAGCAAAATACAGTCTATTAGATATATTTATGCCATGCTTCTGCAGTATGGGAGATAGAACCACATCGTCCTTATAATATCTGCATATGAAATTGACATAGTGATGGCCCCTGAAAGAGAATCAAATGATTGTGTTCATGCTCCATATTTTTATAATCAGAAAGCTTTTGTTTATTGTAAGTTTGATCCTATGTCCCCAATTTTTTGTTATTCATCACCAATTACTTGTTAATTTATAAAAAGCAACGGCAGAAGATTCCACCCCTAGGCCTTTAAGAGAGGTCCCACTGCTTCGCATCTTGATCTTCCTCCTACCCTTGCAGATCAAAGGAGGGCAGTGAGAATGAAGCCACAGTGGCCACAGTTGGGGATTGTGGAAGACAGCCCCTCAGCACACGGACTGCTACACAGGCCTCCTTTACATAGTTATTCTTAAACTGTTTATCTGGCACATCGACAGGCAGCTGGTGGAACAAATAGGAAATCCTGGGAAGCGCATTCATTTTTAAAGTGTTAATGTGCCCAATCCAAGAGACAGTAATGTGCTTCCATCCGTTAAGATCTCTTTTAATGTTTCAGATTGGAGGGCCATAATTTAAATGAAATGCATTATCCAACCTGGAAGGTATTCCACAGCCTAAATATTTAATTGATTTCTCCATCAGGGGAAGACACGTCTAACAATAGGCGGGTCCTATCTATATCTAAGTGTTGGATTAATAGTGTCTCTAATTTAGGGTAATTTAGGAGTTTACAACTTATAAAATGGCTATTTCTTCACATTTCTCTCAAAGTACCAAGACGATTGTGCCTGGATTAATTGCAAACAGCAGACAGTCCTCTGTGTGTACTGAAATCTTAGTCAGCATCATCAGCCACGCACCTACAATTTGAGCTCTCATCTGAATATTTTTCACCAGGGGCCTCACGTCTCATGCAAATTGAAATGGCAAAGGAGAAAACTTGTAATTGTTGCATTTCCTTATTAAAAAAGTTTAACAAGTCAAGTTCACTCCCGCTGATTTTTACTTAGTTGGATCTTTGCTAACTGAGTGAAGAAGATAAATCAAGCTACTTGCAGATTTCCCTAATGGTGCAAAGTTTGGCACCCCAAGGACTGTGGAAATGTCTATTACTGCACTTGTGAGGGAGAGAAGTGGAACCAGACTGTGGGTGGCTGGATCCATATGAGTGATTTATTGTCTCTGAATCCACTTAGTCATTTCCGGATAAGCACTGAAGTGCCAAAGAGTTTACAGTCATTTTTAGTTTAAGAAAAGAACAGGATATATTGAGCATTCAAGATGCATATGTATGTATATGTGTGTGTGTGTGTGTGTGTGTGTACACACACATAACATTTTTCATGAGTATACTAGCAAATTGCGAATTTTGAATTTATTAATGTAAACATAGCATTGAACTTTACTTAAATATATCTACTTCTGATTTTGTGAGTTTCTTTCTATTTCCTCTTTTCTTAGGAAACAAAAATGGCTTCGTTTCAGTATTTGGGCTCTAATAATAAATATATCCAAACATTTGGAGCTTATCATGCATATGAATTTTATTGTAAAAGTACTTTTTCTATGGGAGTTTTTCTCAGTATTCTGGAAGAACTACTTTGTAGATAGCTTAATTTTTGTTCAAATACAAATTAGAATCAATTTTCTGGGGAAAAATAATCAGTGTAGCTCCCATTCTCTACAACAAAGAAATTACATTGCAGACATATTCTGGAAATTTAAATCCCTCAATACTCTTTTGAGCAAGCCCAAGGAGATTTGAAGACTGACATTCTGTACTTTGCTATTCCTGAGAGGCATGTGTATGATCATCTTTACTGAGGTTTCTTCCTGTCCCTGTTGAATTAATATGCATTTTTGTTAACTAATCTTGAAACAACAGGAATAAAGTTTATCCAGGTCTTTTATACCTCAGAGAACAAAACAAATACTACAAATCTTTAGAGAGAAAGGATATACAAAAGGGCTTGAGGTGAATATTTCAAAGCAAATAACTCTTTAAATGATGTGCAAATTATTTCAGCTCTTGAGCATGATTTATGAAAGGGGATTAGCCCACTGAAATAAGAACCAAGTTTAAACTGTTGAGTTTCAAAGTCAAAGACGAGAAGTGCTTATAAAAAAAGAAAGAAAAAAAGTAATAGTGTTTTAGAGAAGGGATGTGATGCACCTTAACCTGTCATAAATTGTTCCTAATTGCAATTAAAATATTACATTTCTCCTCTAACTTTCTATAAAGTCAGAGTCATAATAGTTAATAAAGGATGTTAGAATTTATATTTCAGGAGGAAAGCCTACACTTATCATTAAAAAAAACAACATTCTGGGCAGTGTTACACAGTTAAGAGTATTCAGGCTGGAAAGTGTAACTCCTAAGAATTTAGAGTCAGAGAACACTGTGTTTTCCAATTCACAAGATGCACCTCTAAAAACACAACATTCTAGTGTTCCAGCAGTGTATTTGAGCAATAATTAAAAGCTTCTTGTAAGACTTACAAAAATGATTTCTTTGGTATAATTGTAAAGATTATGAAGTGATCTCACTTCTTGGGAATCCATAATGACCTACCACTCTGGAAGGTAAAGGCAATTTTAATGATCCCACTCATATGTGATTAATATCTAACGCTTTTTGACTAAAATTCTGGATTTTGTTCAATAAAAATGAATTAAGGAAAAATGCTTTGGGTTCTCAGCCAAACTTTTCAGTGGAATTAGTTATGCCCAATTTAAAAACAAAGACTGAAATTTCAATAACAAAACTAGGTACTGACTAGAGAAAGAGATTATTTTTGTTGAAGGTGTTTTGAAATAGTAAAGCTAAGTAAGTGACATGAATCAGGGCTACTCAAATTTTAAAGGAACTCTTTCAATCTGTTCCATTATTATAAAGAATAATTTTAAAAGGCTAGATAACTATTTAGGGACAAATATACAAGAAAGATTTTTACTGCAAAAAGGATGTGCCTGTTCAGTTTCCATTTTGTATAATAATATATGTTAGCCAAAGGAGATGATTTCTAAAAGAAGTAATCATTTCCACTTCTCAGTGAGTGAAGTTTCATACAACTAGATGGGTTTAATTTACTCTCCTTTTTATTTTTTAATTTTATTTATTTGACGAACAAATTATCTTTCTTTTCTCTTTGAGACTTTTCGAAACAACTTGTAGGTCCAGGTTGTTTGGCCAGCACTGCTGATAAGCTACTCGTACCAGTGAAAGAGCTAGAGGTCAGCTGTAGCTCACTCAGTACAATGTGGATGACCAAAAGTGAAGACATCCAGCAATTCAAGAACAACAAAAAAATAAGGTATTTAAACAATTAAATACTATTATGCTTGCTTTTGGAGGAGGAAAGTAACAGCAAAGAGAGTCCACATGCAGAATTATGTTTGAAAGACAATGGGAGGTAGAAGATAAATAGAATTTCTGATGAACCGCCTACATAGATATAGCTGAGGAATTAGTGGATTATTTCCAGAGAATTGCTTGAAGCTTTAGTTTCTTGTCTGCTTTGGTGGTGTAGTTTATTCTTAGAGTCATGTTTTGGTTATTGACATTTGGCTAGAATTATTGACTTGCTGAGATGGCCAGTTCAGAGTTCAGGCTTGGGTGTGGAACAGGAAAAAGTTACACAAGAAGTGTAAAATTTGAGTCTGTACCAATTCCTTTATAATCATTAGTTGGGAGTGATTAAAGAGATTAAAAAGATATCCATCATCCAACACCAGACATTTTCATAGAATGGCCAACATGTTAACCATACTCAGGGTTAGTTGGCACAAAGGCTGACTAGATACATCTTGTATATATGTAGGTCTTGTCAAAATTCCAGGAGTCACTTTCTGGCTCTTGACTTCAAAAATAAATATCATTAAAAAAAAGAGACACTTATGAATCAATCTAGCAAAGGAAGTAAAAAATCTTTGCATTGAAAACTAGATTGTCATGAAAAAGGAGATCTGAGGATACAAGAAAATTGAAAATTATCCCTTGCTTTGGTTAGGAAGAACAACACAATGAAAAAGGCCATAGTTAAAATAAATGCCATCCTGGTCAAAATATCAATAGCATACCTCACAGAATTAGAGAAAAAAAAATCCTAAAATTCATTTGGAATAAGAAGATGTCATAAATAAAAACAACAATTCTAGGGAACAAAGGCAAAACATTGGTCATCTCTGATATATTTATTTACTTATTTATTTTTTTTATATTTAGGACAATGTCTACAGGGTGCATAGGGTCTCACTATGTAGATCAGACTCATAGTGATTCTCCTGTTTACAGCCTCCCAAGTGCTGAGATTATAGGGGCGTGCCACCACGCCCAGTCTCAATTCCCCTCTCAGCATGTCTTGAGGGGAGGACTGGCACTGCAGGCCTAGGAATTGAACTCCCGACCTCTGCATCTGCCTAAGCAAGTGCTTAAATCCACTGATCTACTTGGCCGGCCCTTAATCCCTATTTTGAAATCATATAACAAAGCTATAGTGATAGAGGCCAGCTCATTGTCAAAGCTCCTGCCTGCAAACATAAGGTCAGAAGTTTGGTTCCTGGTACCCTCTTTACCTCTCCCTACCTCAAAGAAAAATAAGCTATGGTGATAAGAACAACATGGTACTGGCAAAGACAATAAACAAACTCCTACCAAAAGCAGACCTGAGCATCAAGGGAATAGATTAGATATAGAAACAACTCCAAACACACTGTTACTTTATTTTTGACAAGAAGACAAGCACCTCTCTGGTGAAAGATAGTCTTTTTAATAAATGGTGCTCAAAAACTGTCCTTTCATGTTCCAGAAATTAAAATTAAGCTCATGTCTCACCGTTCATTAAACTAGAACAAAAATAGATCAAAGATTTAGATATTAAAACAGATATCATTTAATTAATATTAATTATTCTGAATATTATTTAGATATTAAAACAGGGGCTAGGTATATAGCTCAGTCTTCCTGGCAAACACAAAGCCCTGAGTTTGTTCCCTGGTATAGCAAATAAATAAATAAATAAATAAATAAATAAATAAATAAATAAATAAATAAATACAGAAACGTTAAAACTTCTGGAACAGAGAATAAGTAGAACTCTGGAAGAGATAGTTCTAGGCAAAGGCTTTATAAACACAATACAGATTACATGGGAAATATTACAAAGAATTAATAACTGGGATTTCATCTTATTTAAAAGGTTATGTGCCCCAGAAGAAATCACCAACTAAGCAAATAGATAACCTACAGTGTGGGAATTGTTTTTGCCCACTGTTCCATGGATAAAGGACTAATATTTAGAATATGTAAAGAATTAAAAAAAAATCTGACCCCCTCCAAAGTTAAAGACCCAATCCTTCATTGTTTGTGAATAATATAAAAAAGGGCATCTGAAATGATACCCTTTTCTCAGTATGAAGGAGTATAAATGAAAAAACGTTCAACATAATTGATTATTCATTTATTTGGGAGATGCAAATTAAAACAACACTGGAGTTCTGCCTCACTCCATGAAGAACAACTATCATCAATAAATCAACAACAACAAAAAAGTACTCTTGGGAGTGGAGGAAAAATGAATCCTTCTCCATTGTTGGTGAGAGTGGACAGTATTGCAACCACTGTGGACATCAGCGTGGAGATCCCTCAAAAAACTAAAACTAGAAGTTCCATTTGACTCACTATTCCTTTTCTTGGCATCTCTAGATACCAAGAATGAAAAGCATCCTACCACAGGATATATATATATATATATATATATATATATATATATATATATATATATTTGGTATATATATATACCAAATTTCCATCAAGTAATGAATGAATAAAGAGATGTAGTTTTTATACAATGGGATATACTACTCAGCTACGAAGAAAGATAACTGGAAGCATGTCCAGGTACATAGATGCACTTGTAGGCCTTGCACTTAAATGAAGTATATTGGACATTATTTTTCTTGTATGAGAATCTGGAAGCATAAAAAAGGATGAAAATTTATAATAGACATTGTGAAATAGGAAGAGAATGTTCAGTTGGGAAGGCTAACTGGGAACACCAGAAGGGGAAAGGAAGGAAAAGAAAAAAAAATGAGAAAAGAAGAAAAAAAATGAAAATGAAGCTTTTTTAAATAAGGAGGGGAATAAGAGTTGAAGGGAAATGAAGAGAATGTGAAGGAAAGAAGGCTCAAGACCTATCAGGTACAGGTGAAAATTCCCTTCGATGAATGCAGTCATTATTTAAATATAAATGTAGTTATTTAATTAAAAAGAATTTTTGTGATATGGCAGTGTTCCTCAAGCTCAAATATGCAAATGAGGACAGGCTAGTGCTCAGAAGGTCATGTTTGTGTGGCTCAGGTACTCAGAATGCAATGGAGGACAACAATTCTGGTTTAGGCAAGTAACAGTGTGGTCACCTAGGATTGCCCTTTTCAGATATTGCGATGTGTTCGGAAGAGAGGACATGGTGAGGGTCTGGCGTGCTGACCATCAGTTTGTCAATGGGACATACTTCGGAGAGAACAGGCTTCTGGCATCTTTTAATTCACTCCTTGTGACAATATCTGTGTATTTCCTATTTCTATTTAATAAAAATAATCTATCACAAATGTTTTTGTGATTTTTAATATATATATATTAAAATAAAGGACTTTTATTGACTGATTACTTAATACAACTGAAAGTTGTATAACATTATTTTATACAGGTAACTAATACTTAGTGGAATTTTACCTCTAGAGATGTCTATCTCAGATTCACATACAGGAATCATGTTGTTATTCCTGATCTAAAACCCCTGAAATAAACAAAGATGAAAGCCTATATTATAATCTCGGTCAGCTAAACAATGAAAACTTTAAGATTTAAACTTTTGCTAAGTTATTAATTCATTTATTCTCTAGCAAAAGTGAATTATTGTTGTATTTCTTAAGATAGAAACTAGTTGATTTATAGTTGACAAACAAAACTTATGATTATTTTACTCTGAAGTTACCCATTACAATGGTATATATAATATATAATATAGCACAATTTATAAAGTTCTTAAATTTATTTTAGTTCTGACAAATACAGTACCCTTAAATCAAATATGTATATATAATTTACTTACATATTTATTACTTTATTCTAAGATGAAAAAAATCATTATATTGAACTGGAAATGAATTTTAGGAGACTTGAAAACTTTTCCAAATTGTATAGTTGTATATAATGGAGATAAATCCTCTACCATAACGTTTTGTTTCTTGGGTCCACAGTTCCCATAAATTACTACATAATGTTTAGAGGAGCATTTTTTCTTTTTTTTTTTTTTTTGCAGAACCAGAAATTGAACTCAGGCCCTTGTGTTTCCATGGAAGCACTTATTCTACTGAGCCATCTCCCCGGCCTCCTGTAGAAGAAGATGCTGAAAGCCAGTATTTGTATAATGTTTGTATTAAGCTGGATTTTTTAATGAATAACTTGATTTTAAGCAAATTATTCTTAGAATTTTCTAATTATTATTAAAATAATATTTCTTATAATTTTATTGCCCACAATGGAACATTGGAGATTTGAAGGCATAGAAATCAAAGAGAATTAAGAATAAGTATGAAATATAGTAAGTTTTGAAATGAAAATAGAATATTAGAGCAAATAATAGAAATATTGGGAGATGTGGGCAGAACTGAGTCTTAAATGATCTTAATTTAAGGGAGAAAAAGAAACCTCAGCTGGACAAAAGTCAGCATGCAATGGTGAACACCAGGGACTGCCAGCAGCGTGTGTAGGAATCGTGGGTCATGGAGCAGGGGAAACAACTAGTCTCACAGGCAGCCAAGAGCAGCCTATGGAGGGACTTATGCCTTTCAAGCACAATCATTTGATTACAAGTCATTAACCAAAAGCAGAGGGATGAGAAGGCGGCAAAGAGGAGGAAGAGGGGTGAAAGGGGGAAGACTGGTGGAAGAGGGAGGCCAGCTTGACTTCTGATCTCAATTTCGGCTTCTTTTCAAAGAACTATTTATTTCTCACAGAGTCTCATTTTGCAGTTCCACCTCATAGTGATTCTCCTGTCTCAGCCTCTCAGCACTGCGATTGCAGGTATGCACTGTCATGCAGCGTCTGAGGGCTGGCACAGCATGCCTGGGACTCTGGCCTGTGCTACCAGGGTGGACCCTGGTTCTTGCATTTGTCAGGAAGGTGATTAAACTGCTGAGCCATCTCCCCAGCCCTCAGTTGTGAATTGTAATGGATACTGTATCTGACGGGAAGATCTTTGTCTTATATTTTATAGTTGGTTACGGTCATGGCACCTCCTATTATGACTACATTTCAAAGCCAATTCATCTTTCATATCTACTTAGGAAAATCAGATAGTAAGAATATTTGCCTTCAGGGGCTGGGGAGATGGCTCAGTAGAATAAGTGCCTCCCTGGCAAGCGCAAGGGTCTGAGTTCAATCCCCAGTTCCAACAAAAAGAAAAAAAAAAAAAGAAAAAAAAAAGAATATTTGCCTTCAGGTAATATTTAAATAATCAAAGAGACAAATTCCAGACTCATTTATTTTTCCCAAGTCATCCATGAGAGAGTAGAGGGAGTGGAATCCTGATATAAATCATATTTCATTGAATTTTCAGAGAAACATCAGGTATTGGGGGATTTATCCTCACACTTTCAGTGAAATCAATACCTGAGTTTACTTAATAGATATGAGTTGCACCATGACTTATTTCTAAGAAAATGTCAAAGGTCCTATACGTTTACAGTTGCATTTTTTTTCTTAGCATAACGTTACTTACTTGAGACATCCAAATACAGACATTGAAAAGGAAATTTCTTACTTTTAGAATTTTGAATAAAACTCTAGAAACAAAAAGAAGTAGATTATATAAATCTGTATACAAAAGAGATCATTTATATTCAAAGTAATGGATTTTTGTTTTGGCACAGGGTTCACTGTAATAACCCCTTAAATGTCATGATTAGCAAAAGCAATTGAAATGTGATATGACAGCAATGAGTGAATATCAGAACCTAACTTCATAATGAGATATTAGTATGGGCTCCTTCTGAAGTCATGGTATAAACAGAAAAAAAATTAGAGGAGATCAAAGAGTATTTTTCTCCTTTTGTTTACAATCATAATAGTGGATTAATGCTAAAGAAACATTGCCAGAGAGTTAAAGCCAAGAGCCCTCTGGATTTGACCTATTATTGAAAGAAAGATGCCACTTGACCTAATGAAATCAGAAATTGATTAAAGGCAGTTCATCTAAGGGGAAATATGATCATGGTGTTACTGCCGGGGTCAGGAAGATGATGGGGTGATCTAGTGCGGCAGTGCTGATAGGCTTGGATAGACTTTCAGTGTGGCTGATGCTACAAGATACACGGCCACGGATGCCCAGAGGTCAGAGGGCAAGATCAGCCCCGTGGTTGGGAAAGAAGAGATTAATCAGAACATTCTTTGCTCAGCTCATTGCGAAGCCCTCTTATGAAATGATTCATGGAGAAATGAATGTTTCAAAGAAACAATGACCTATGGCTCCCAGGAAAGCTTGGATTGCTGCTTCCATGAACACACCAGTCAGAAACCTAGGTGGGGTCACACAGGACCGCAGTGACTCCTCAGGCGCTTCCTGAACAATGCCCCTTCCACAAATTAATTTGGGTGCTCGATTATTAAATGTGTAACTAATCTTTAAGGTTTTACCACAGATTTCAAATCCTTCAGTTCTTAAAAACTCACACATATTTTAAAATGTTCCTATTTTTCTCTTAGCAACTGAAATACTTTTAGCTAAAGAACTCTTAACCTATGGGAAACAATGAATGGTAAATTGACACTCTTTAGCTATTTCTTGTCATGTAATAGTAGATAACTAAAATAACCTATGTTCACATTTAGCTTATTTTTCATAAATTGATGTTAAATGAAGTTGGTTTCAGAGTAGTAATATTAATTTTGGGAGAAAAAGTCAGGTATTTGTCCATTTTACCCAAATAGGGAAAATTCATTTCTATGAAAACATAATAACAATGGAATTCTACACTAATAAAGAAATTTTGTTTTACTTTGTTTCTGCTGATGCCAGGTAAAAGTTTTTCTTTTTCTTTAGAGGTAGATACAATTTATCTGTGCAACTTTGGTATTGTTTTATTTTCCTTGGCAGATAGGTCATTCATCTTAGTATATTCATTCACTGGCAAGATTAAGCTGTTTTATATAAAATTCTTCAGAAGAAACTTGGAAATATTCTTATATGAATCTTCAGGCTAGGTTACACAGTGTGAATTTTGAATAATTTTTAATCACATATCATCCAAGAAACTAGTAGGACTTTCCCAGTTTGGTTAGCAATAAATATCTCATAAGTCTGTGTCCATTTTGTAAGTTCTTGCTCACGATATTAAAAGTCAAAAATTGTATATAAAAGTTATCCAAGGACTTTACACTCATGGAGTTTACAGTTTAGCAACTAAGAAGCATGAGGTATATTATTATTGAAGAGTCAGCTAAATACGAAGGTAAGTTTTCAAAGATTAAAGCGAAGACAAGAGTAGTCAAGCATTTTAGTGGTATATGAGACCATTATGCCAACAAAGAGCAACGAATACATGAATAAGTGAATAAATTAGACTGGCGTCTAGAGGAACACTGAAATAGCTAGATGGCTAATCGTTTCCATCAACTAAAACTTCATAATGACATACTCTTCTGGGAATAAGAGAACCGAGGGTATCTCTTGGCCTACTACGCCCCACTATACTGTTCCCAAGAATGTCCTGGCTGCCATTTTCACCTGGAGAAGTGCCAGGGGAGAGACCAGCTGCTCATGTTCAGACTTTTTCAGCTACAACTCTCCTATCTAATCCTGGCTGTTTTCTATTTTTTGTACTCTCGGGAAGTAGGATGTCAAGTATACATTCCTGCTCCAGTCTTCCAACAAAGTCTACCCTGGGCTTCTGCCCTTTGGGTGCCATCTGCTTGAGGCTGTAGAGGATTAGAGTAAGAGCATCTACTTATTGAGGGCCTGCTGGGGCTTAGTATTTACATCTCTAATTTCAAATTTTCACACAATGCTGGAAGGATGTTACCAGAACCATTTTTAGAGATCTGGAAAATAAAGCTCAGAGAAATCAAACGTTGCTGGGGTAATCTGATGAAATTTTTTTATATTTGAGCCACTCTTAGCCATCAGTGGAAGATCCTTCTTTCTCCTTGGAGAAATGTGAGCCTTGTCTTTGATTGACTCCACACTTTCCACTGGAGCCCTCCCTGGAGATCTGCTCTCCTACGCTCCTCCAGGCTGGTGTCCTGAATTTCCCACAGTGATTTGGCCCTGACAGTGATTTTTCTGGCTTCTTCTCGGTTAGCATCAACTGATATCTTAAAATATCTGATTAGTGCTTAATAGTGTTGGCAGGTTAGAATCATATTTTTTAAAGGAAAGTATATTTTAATATAACTTTCTGAATCCACTCAATGAGAGAACATATTTTTCCCATGTTAAGCAGACAAACTGGACAAAATAAATGACCACCTGTTAGCTGCTAATGATGTTCACATGCCTTTTAAAAAAGTAATTCTGGCTTTATCTGACTACAATCTTGGCCACAAATCTTGTGGGAACCTCACGGGCACAGGAAGCCAAAGGCAGCTAACTGACAATGAAGTCTGTGCTTGGATTATTAATAAGGAAGAAGGTACTGTGCATTTCTGATTCACATAGTTACTTGAAGTGCAGAGGTTGACATAAAAGTTTTAAGAAATCTAAGATTGGTGTTCAAAACAAGTCCAAGACTAAGATGAGTTTTGCACAGGATATTATAGAAAAAATTCAAGATCATTAAATATAGAAATAAAAGCTTTATGTATTTTAAAGATGTAGTCTAATTTCTGTTGGGTGAGTGATTCAGCCACTATGCCCTTCCAATTAAAATGAATACATACATATATATATATATATATATTGATGTTATCTGAAGTAAAAAAAAATTAACTGTGTCCTCTCTTGTAAAAATTGCACTATTACTAAAGAAAGTGGCACTTATATATATATCCATGAAGATACAGAAAAGAAGTGTATTATAAAATCTAGGGTAGGGTTAAAGATTAAATGACTATTTTAACTTTGGACTTAATTTCCAAAGCAACTATCTTATCTTAATTCTCTTGCAGCAACTGTTTTGGGGTACAAATTTATGTTCTTTGTTTTCTGTGGATCTTATTTAAGATTGCTTGGGTTTGAAATATCTCTTCCTAATTTAGTGCTAGTTGTGTTACTTTAATTCTCCATGTCTGGCTGGATTGATGTATGAAAGAGAGATAATAGTAGTACCTAATTCAAAGTGTTGTTGGGAATGTTAATTGAATCATTTTAAGACAAGTACCTAAAACATTGGCTATGCAGTAAGTACACAATATTTTCTAGTTACCACTAGTTTTTATTAACTTCAAAGTAAAGGGTGAAGATGAAGTCATGATACAATTAAATACTTTTTGAAAGGTTAGAAGTAGTACTGTTTTGTTTTTAAGCTGGATTAAATTTAAGCTCAAAGTAAATCAGTGACTTTCTCAATAAAACAATAGGGCTAGGGATATAGCTCAGTGGTACAAATGCATGCCTGGTAAGCATGAGGTCATGAGTTTGATTCCTGGTTAAAAACAGTATCAATGAAACAATAAATTTTACAGGGAAATTGTGGGTATTATATCTACATAATTTTTCCCAATAGCATCCTAAAATTTTAAAGTTATTACTATTCAGTACAGAATCCATTAGCCTGAGCATTTCTCAAAAGCAGTTTTGCAAACCTTTATTCTCAATAGCGCTAGGCTTCAGGAACATATCTAGTTCTGAAAATCAGAAACTTTATCTGAGATTCTAGATCTATTAATCATTGAATCAGATACTCCTTTATACTTACTACAGAATATCTACATGATTAATATTAAATACGTACTCACAACTGAATTCTAATTCTGCAATCTTACTTAAGTCTGATTCCAGGTAAAACAAAAGAGGGGAAATTATCAGGAGTTGAGTATTCTTCCAATCAGCACTTCCGAACCTTTGTGGCACCAAGGGTCAGTTTCAGGAAGGACAAATTCTCCATGGACCATGACGGGAGTGTGGATGGTTTTGGGTTAGAGTTTTGCAAGAGTCACATTCCTAGATCCCACACATGTGGGGTTCATAATAGGCTTCGCAGTCCTCCAGGAATCTGATGCCACCCCTGCTCTATCAGAAGGCACTCACTTGACAATGCGGGGATAAGGAGTGACTGTGAACACAAACACAAGTAAGTCGTAGTCTGCTAGGCCATTGAGTACCTCCTCGTGTTTGACCCTCTTACTATAGGCCAGCTTGCTCATGGCCTGGGGTTCAGGGTGCCCACTTTAAATGATGTAACTTAAAACTGTGTCATCCTATGGAAAAGCAATCTTTCTGCATGGCATTGTTAATTCTCCACAAATGCATTTGTTTCCAACACTGGTGCCAATAATCTTAAACATCAACATAGCACTGTTTTCTAAGTGAATATGGGTCTGACAGTTGTTGAAAATTATAGCATGGTCATTTGATGATGACTAAATTTCCAAAGATCCTGCTACTCTCAGTCCTCATGTAATTTATAGAATTGTGACACTCAGCAATTCATCTCTAGAAGATATGTTACTATCTAGATATAGCTTTCTTTTCCTTGGAATATATATGCATATAAACATATATGAATGCACACACACACACACACACACACACATATATATATATATACATATATATATATATATATATGAGTGTATGTGAACATATATACCTTTCCTAGTGAACGTATCTCTCTATATAAACAGAATAACATCTAGAATGCATGTCTATCTATATATACATGCATCTATATGTCACTAGTGGGCCCTTCCTCAACTCACTGAGATGTCCCCAAATTCAAGAAGCTCTTATATTTCTTGAATTTACTAATTCTACAATTATATTGACCTTTGGTCTGAGAAAAAAATTAATTTAAAAAATGATGATTTTAAAGCTAGGTGCAAGATAAAACAAAAATATGAGTGTTAAGATTTTGTGATATTGATTTTTTCTGACTTTAAAGGCATTTACTTATTCTATCAGAAATGTGAGGCACAAATCAACTCTGAAATATCAGTGACATATTTTACTAAGTCCTTTTTATTGAAGAAGAACCAGATTGATATAAAGCACTGAAAGTCACAGTGTAAGTTTTGTTACTCAGGACATTTGTAGTAGTAGAAGTAGATACCCTTAGAAAACTTCTAATTCGCGTTACACTTTCTACCAAGGTGGTGCACATTTCTACATCTTCCTGGTGATCTACCCTGGAAAGTTGGCTTAGTTTGCACTGACTGTGGTGGTCACTCATATTTTTAATATATGGAAATCAGATAGGCAGCACACCAAGGTTTGGAGACGCTTGACATTTTCCACTTTCAAAATCAATCACCTGTCTGAACTCCATGGCTGTTACTCAGTGATTCAGAGGTTTTCTGTAAGCAGAGCCCATGACCTTGGAGCAATTATTTTCTCAAAAGGCATTACTGACAATGATACGAGCAAAGAGCCCAGCCTGCCCTTCCATGCATGGATCTGTGGGCAGGGAGGAGCTACGAAGCTTCCATGAGCCAGGAAGTTTGGCTTAAATCTTACTTCAAGGCATTTATATTTCATAAGCAAAGCATTTAGATAGGGTTAAAATGAACAAATCAAAGAAAATACTCACTTAAAGATTTTCTGTGCTCGGGCTTCTGTTCTTTAATATCATTATCACAGTGACTTAACAATTCAGTACTAGAGGATCTCTGAATTTCGAATACTTCTAGCTTTCTTGAAGGACACCTTGGATCCTTTGGCTGGAAGAACACACAAGTAGACTTAGAAAACTGACTGGGAAGAAAGGATTCACCAAACAGTGTTCACTCTATTTTGGTGTTATACACAGGGAGTGTTTGAAATATGCTAATTATTTTGGGACAGGGCCTTGACACTAAGCTAACATGGAAATGTAATAATAGTTCGTATACGTACATGGTACCCACTAAATTTGGGAATCGTCTAAGCATTCTACACAATTAATGCAATCACTCACACAGGGATCCTGAGGTGGGCAGCAGCATTGTCACTGAGAAAGGCACTGAGGCCAAAAGGGAAACAGACTTTGCCCAAGGCCCCATGGCTAGTAGGAGATGAAGACAGTTTTCAGACAGCCCTGGTCCGAAAGGCCATTCTAGAGATAATAATTTGTGTGTATATGGGTTTTTAGAAATGACTGGGAAAAGTTAATGCATTTTTGTTCTAAGTTTTCACCTCAAAATTATATGAAGACTTTAACGACTAGTGAAATAGCACAGAAAATATTTGATATTTCATATTGTTGTGAAGAATAGTTTTTCCTTAGGATTTTGTGAATAATAATGAGTGAAAATTAGTGTCTATAGAATGAGACATTTTAAATAATTTGGTTCTTTTAAGAATTGGCTATGGGGGCTGGGGAGATAGCTCAGTAGAATAATCGCTTAGCTGGCAAATGCAAGGGCCTGAGTTCAATCCCCAGTTCTGCAAAAAAAAGAAGAAGAAGAAGAATTGGCTGTGTATTGGGTTTGATATAATTTCATGAAGTTTTAGATATCTGATTTTCATGAGAAAAATCTAGCTCAGCCAACAATAAAAACAGCACAAAGGATTATATTTACTGGAATAATAACACTTAGTATGGTTTTAAACATATTGACATTTAAAAGTATGTATTAGAGACTGCATAAAATGAAAATGCAAAAATCTAGTAGTTATTAAGCTTGTATGTGCTTTTTATAACTTCCCATAAATGAACGTTCATGTTATTTCAGAAAAAACAACATGGGTTTTTTCGAAGAGAAGTTAAATGCCATTTAGTTCCCCAAACCCTGTCTTCTGAAAATGATTCTAGAATATTACATATTTTATCTTAAAAGAATCTAGTATCTCTCAGTCTATAGGATTTATTTAAGTGTGTACATTACATGCTTGAGTAATCAGATTTAAATTACTGCATTTTAACTAATAAAGGCAAAGGCTAAACAAATACATACCAATCTGTCAATTGCATTTTTGATAGCTTGGAACCAACCCAATATGATGAAGTCAATATCTGATTGTAGAAGGAACTCATTTCCTGATACTGTTGTGATCTGGAAAAAAAATGGTAGGACAATCATGAAGTATGCCTCTTGCATTAAAAATGAAAAATCCCCCTCAAAATGCACACTTTAAGACATTGAAATACTTTCTTCTCTTCCAGTAATTTTCCTTCTGGGAACTGGGTGGCTAGGATCATTCTGAACTGTTCTCTGTAAACTTTTTTTCATGTCATAACAAACACTTTAGTATTTTAATAATACGACAAATAGCTCAGAGTAGGGCTAAAGCCGAGTCGCTCCAACATCAAGAGAAACAAGGCAGGAGGTTCAGAGTGGTGCGGACGGTGCACGCGTAAGCAGGAAGCCACAGAAAAATGCACTTGGTGTGTCAGAATTCATTCTGTACTTTTGTCTCTTTCCTGTTTGTCTTTTTCAAATCTAATAATAACTCTATATTTGATTTCCTTTTATGGAGAGCTTCAGAGCAGATTATTTACCAGAGAGACTAATGGAGACTTCCCACTTGCTTGTTTTCAGAAAATCTCTATAGAGATAGATAGAAAAAATTTCAGTACCTTACAGCAAACATTTTGAGTGACATAAGTTCTTGCAATATTAAGTTTTTTCCATACTGCAGTGAGAATAGGAGCTGTCCAAAATGAGTGCAATTTTAAGAAATAAAAAAGTAGAAAAAATAACCTATAATTGCATTAAAATTTGACAAATCACTGGAAACGGAATTCTCCCTCTGTCTGTCTGTCTGTCTGTCTGTCTGTCTGTCTATCTGTCTGTCTGGGTCTCTCTCGGTCTCTCTCTTTCTCTGCATGTAACATTTGAAAGCCAAAATACCTAAAAATAGTCCAGTTCACATAATCATCTGAACCACTGGAACTTATATTACATACATAAAGTCCCAAATATTTACTTTACGAAATGTTGCTGCAGAAACTCAGTCTAAAAATATAAGGTCACTTGTAACTAACACAAAAATGCTAGTGATGTCTTTGACCTCTACCTTCATCCTAAGTTTAAATATTTTCATTGTGAGTGTATTACACTACATCATAATTTGTTGTTATATACAGAAAGAAATGAATTAACATAAACAAAACACATAATCTAATATTTCTCTGCCAGTATAAATAAACCATCATTAAAATTATAAAAAGAACAACATTTTAAAAGTACAAAAACAAATATAATTAGATTTATGTTATTCTGAGGGTCACAGAAAGAGGCAATGCAGTTCAGTCTTTGGCCTCCTGAATTCAAACAGCTCTAAAATGTGAGTGCTTAGCAGCACATTTGCATTTTTGGTGCACGAAACGCCAAGGGGATCTTTCCCTTCTAAGACAACCAAAAGCAAAATGTATTTTAAAAGTTTCTTTGTCCAAAGGTATTCCTGCATTAATCATACATAATTAGTGATTTTCTAATTCATTTTGGGACGCTAGAGGAGGGAACTACGTGGCTGTCATTCGTTCAGATCACAGTCAGAGACGTCCAGTTCCCATGCTTTCCTCCCTCTTCCCACCGATCTTCTGAGCTCCTAGGCAGTCTGGAGAAGTCTGCTACTGCTCTCTACAGTTTAAACGCATCCACTTCTTAATTATAGTCAGTAATTGACTGTGTTCTGCTCCATTCCAGACATTCACAAGAAAATAGTTTCAAAATCTTTGGCTGGTAAATTCCATTTAATTTATATATTTTTTCTCTCCACTTTGTTGTGTTACCTCCTTAGGATTTCTGGTAGTTTGCTGGGTCATGTTGGTGCTTAGAACAAGGAAATTTTCAGCGCTCTTGAGAGAGAAAAAGCATCAGTAAAGAATGTCAGCTTTGACAGGACCTTTTGTCTGAGCAGCACACGATGTCAGTCTAAAGGGATGTAGACCACAGCACAAAGGGTTGCTTACAAGACACATGCGTGTAACTTCTCTCTATCATGTCTTTCTATGTGACAGATGCTGGAGGTGAGCTAAAGAAGGAAGGACTTCCAGGCACATGATGTTTAGTTAAGAGCCACTGGTTGGTCCCTATCTTGGTTAGATATTTGTTTAGACAAATGTTGAGTTGAAACCCCTCATCCCCATCCCATAGTGTTTTGAAAGAATATAATAGAGCAACAAAGTGGTCTTAATGAAATATTCTAGTATTGTCAATAATAAATTCTTAGAAATATATGTCTGAGGAAATTTGCCCTAATCTAAACTTTATACTAAGACGGAGTCATTTCAGTCTTTCTGGTAGCAGATTCTTGCCTAGGAAATGATACAAGTGGGTCAACTCAGCAAGGTGCAGAGCAGAACTATTGCTCTTGGCTTCTCATGGTGTGAATTCAAAAACAGAGCTTTCTTTAGGCTCTCAGTCTGCGTTGTTACAGTTCCTTGAAAGTGGAGGAAGAGGCAGGAATACACAAGCTCCACCATGCATAAGAGATGTAAAGGGAACAAAGTTTTTTAAAAAATAATAATTGAGCTAAGCAGATAGCTCAATAGAGTAAGTGCTTGCCTGGCAAGCACAAGGGCCTAAGTACCAATCCCTGGTACCACAAAAAAAAAAAAAAAAAAAAAAAAAAAAAAAGAAAGGAGTATTATTATGTTAAGGGAAACATCATTTAAGTTTTATAAGGAGCAACATTTATATGTATAACTACTTTTCAGTAAATCTTTTTCAATCTTTGATTAAATATCACCATTGTGCCGGGCATGGTGGCGCATGACTGTAATCCCAGCACTCGGGAGGCTGAGGCAGGAGGATTGTTGAGTTCGAGACCAGCCTGAGCTACAAAGTGAGCTTAAGGCCAGCCTGAACTGCATAGTGAGACCCTGTCTCAAAAAGACAGAAAAAAAAATAAATAAATAAATATCACCATTGCAATGTTCATTGTAGCAGTGGGATTTTACAGTGTTAGATTTTGGGGACGGGAAAATAGCCCAGTAAAATAAGTGCCAGCATGGCCAGCACAGGGTCCAGCACAGGGTCCAGCACAGTTCAATCACCAGTACCGGAAAAAAGAAAAAGAAAAAGAAATAGTGTTTGATTTTTGACATAAATGAAATGTTCTTATGTAGAATGATGTTAATACTACTAAAAATCTCCATGCTTTCCCTTTTTTGAAATAGAAAAAAATACTTTTTTGAACCTCAGTTTTTTTTCTGATTAGAATAGTTGTGAATTTTGTGGATAATGGGAAAATAATAATGAATTGAATTACAGTTTTTCATAGTTACACAGAGTAAACATTGCACACATGTAATTTTAGTTACTGCTAGTCCTTTATAAATAATAGTTAAATGAGTATGATAATGACATTAGATAAATTTATGCTATTGATAGATGCCATATTATATGGAAAACATACTTGAATGCTAAATATTGTCTTTTCTTTTTTTTTTTTTGTCTTTTTGAGACAGGGTCTCACTATGCAGTTCAGGCTGGCCTTAAGCTCACTTTGTAGCTCAGGCTGGTCTCGAACTCACAACAATCCTCCTGCCTCAGAGTGCTGGGATTACAGGCATGTGCCACCATGCCCGGCTATGTCTTTTCTTTTCTGGTGACTTCAAATACACATGATGAGTTCACAAAAAATGCAAATGATCATGTGTGACATGCGACCCTCTTTCTTTGATATAACACCCTTCACACTTAAAACTAAATCCTTCACCTAATTCCACCTTTGGCAGGTGGAGAGGACCCGTTCATAGTGGAACAATCCCCCTAATTATCAACAATGGATGAAGCATCCGTAAAGTACAAGGCACCTTGTAAGAAGCTAGGCAGACACAAACCCCGCCCTGAAGAGCTCACAATCTGTTTGGATAAATAGGACATATGCATACGGAGATAAATAACAACAGAAAATAGCTTCCACAAAGTCTCGATGTGAGTGGCATAGACAATGCTCCTGTCAAGAATTCATACGAAGGAATAATTACTGCAGCCACATTTACATTATGGAATTATGTGTAAATGGTTGTTCATGATGGGTTATTCTTTAAATGTTGATTGTATCAGAACTCCAGGATATTAGGGATACGAATACCGCCACTTGGTATGCAAAGTGCTAGAGCTCTAATGATCTCGAAGCACATAATAAACATTTTCTCAATGTAGCTTTCCTCCACTATCATAAGGGAATTTGTAAATGAAGAAAATGAAGCCAATGAGAAAAGTGAGAATGGTATCCTATCAAATTGGTATCATTTAGAATAAGAGAATTAAAAGATTATAAAGATCTTAATTTCTAGTTCACTAGTTCTCAGCAAACAGTCCTGTACTGTTGAGGACTATATGTCTGTATATGGCTGAAGGGCAGTAATGATTGGTTGGAATTGTGGATAATAGAATAGTGACTTTGTATAACATTGTTTCCATATTGTTGTGTTAAATGTAGAACAGGTTTAAAAAACCATATACCACTCCTGGTTGGTACTCCTCTCCTCTCCTCTCCTCTCCTCTCCTCT
>PVKA01013239.1:0-55531 GCA_004027165.1 Ctenomys sociabilis
GGAGCTCACCTGAGTCTCATAATATTGCAGTACAGGTTCTCCTATGTCCTGAGTCTTCGCTGACCTTGAAAGGCTAGGTCCAAAATGTTGGCTGGCCTTGTGGCTCTTCTATTTCTCCAATTCTGACTTGGGATCTTAGGTTGTTAACCATCCAGAAGAAAAGCTGATTAGTATCCTGCAGCATATGCCATTCACTTTGACTTATCTGACTCAATTGATTTTACTTGTTATACATTTCCTTTTGTATTTCTGCTTTTCGCTTGTTATACTAGGGAGACTATACGATATTTACACATGTGTGTCTGGTTTATTTCACTTATGAGTATATGTTCAAGTGCCATCCACTTCAGTATAAATGCTTCATACTTATCATTCTTAATAGCTGAGTAATACTCCATTATATAGAAATACCACATCGTTTTCAACCATCCTTCATGTGATGGACATCTTGGTTGTTTCCAAGATTTTGCTATCACACATTGTGCTGCTATAAACATAGGTATACATATATCTCTATGATACAGTGTATCCAAATCCTTTGGGAAAATTCCCAATAGGAGGATACCTGGCTTGAATGGGATTTCTAGTGCTATTCTTTGAGGAGGCTCCATACTGACCTCCATGTCTCATTTCTAATAGTCCACAAACTTGTTAGATTATATGTGCAATGAAAAACAACACTGAGATACCATCTCACTCCAGAAAGAATGGCTATCATAAGGAAATCAACCAACAACAAATGTTGGAGAGGTTGTGGGGAAAAGGGAACACTTCTCCACTGCTGGTGGGAATGTAGACTGGTACAACCATTGTGGAGGTCAGTGTGGAGACTCCTCAACATAGTAGGACTAGAAATCCCATTCAAGCTGGCTATCCCTCTACTGGGAATTTCCCCAAAGGATCTGAAAACATTGTATCATAGTGATATATGTGTACTCATGTTTATCGCAGTGCACTGTGTGATGGCAAAATCTTGGAGGCAACCAAGATGTCCATCACATGAGCAATGGTTGAAAAAGATGTGGTATTTCTATATAATGGAATATTACTCAGCTATTATGAATTATAAGTTTGAAACTTTTATACTGAAGTGGATGCCACTTGAACATATACTCATAAGTGAAATAAACCAGACACACATGTGTAAATACCGTATAGTCTCCCCAGTATAACAAGCGAAAAGCAGAAATACAAAAGGAAGCATACAACAACTAAAATCAATTGAGTCAGATAAGGCAAAGTGAATGGCATATGCTGCAGGATAGTAATCAGCTTTTCTTCTGGATGGTTAACAACCTAAGTTCACAAATCAGAGATGGAGAAATAGAAGAGCCACAAGGCCAGCCAACATTTTGGCCCTAGCCTTTCAAGGTCAGCAAAGACTCAGGACATAGGAGAACCTGTACTGCAACATCATGAAACTCAGTTGAGCTCCAAATTTTCTGAACAAGGAGATTAGGGAGCCACGGGGGAAAGAGATTGATGTTCTATAGTGTGCCTGGGGAGAGTCACATGAAGAGAAAACTTTCTCTCAGGCTCTCACAGAGAGTAAACTGGTCAAACATTGGCCATGACTCATCCACATGGATGACACTGACAAAGGATATACAAAGTTCTGTACAGGGTTTCAGGCTAACTCCTGAGGGTGCTTGATTAACCTTGTCAGATACAAAAGTCACCTTTCTTATTATATAGATCTTGCCTTATCTTCGTCTTAACCATCCAACAGAAAAGTGTAGAAATGAGGTATAAAAAGTAAAGCCCTATTAATATGCTGAGCTGCAGAAGGCTCAAGTCAACAAATTTGGACATTGTCCATCTGTGGATAACCTCCACTATTGTGGACTACTGGACTATATTGAAATATTTTGCCCAATTAATTCTCCCACTATATTTAGATGGCAATGGAATACCCATCTGTGGCAAAACTAAATAAAAACAAAGGAGATATAAATGAAGGACAATTTTGTATCTGCATATACAAAATAGGATAGATATATAGCAACTCTCTCTTAATTCAATAAGAAGAAAGATTTCTACTAGTACTGTATGGAAAGGATATCATGTCTATATCTTGTACTAAGAATGACTACATAAAATACAACAATATGCAATGTACTAATTGTAACTCTCCTAGCAACCTGTTTTGAAGCTGTGTCATGGTAAATTTTTCTCAAGAAAATAAATTTTAAAATAGAATTTTTAAAAACCTTGATCTGAAATTCAGATAAAGCTTAATGAACATTAGATAGGCTACTTTTATTTTAATGAAGGAGAAAAAGTGAAACAGGCAACTGAACCTTGGTTGGAATTTTAAGAGACAAAACTGGGCTTGGGAATGGAATAGGTTGTTTTCACCAAGCAGTATAGAAAATTGGACCTGCAGAAGCTGCCCTAGTAAAGATGAATACAGAACAAAGACAGTGTAGAGGATACATCCACCTCACTAGGACCATGGATTGAAGTAAAACAGTATCTTAGGAAAAGTGACTAGTGAGTAACACAAGCAAAGCTGAAAAATTGTAAAAGGTGGGAAGAGACCAAAACAGTCAAATTTATCTAAGAAACAAATACGCATCATTATTTCTCTTCAGAGGAATGGACTACAAACTTGAAAAGTAATTAAAGTCGTGGGGCCCACTGAGCTCTGCGCACTACAGGTATAGAAAATTTCATTATGTTTCTTAGTGGTTAGCTATGTACCTCATAGGAATTTTGAGTTCATGCAGCATAATCTCTGTGTGCTAATTTCATTCTTTCCTTTCCATTTTTCTACTCATTTTCTATGATGTTGTGCTCTTTGTCAACACACATGATGCTATTTTTCAATAATATGCTCTAGTTTAAGACAGTAAAAAATGCTAGGACAAAAGAAGCAGCCTAGAAGGTTGAACAGAAAAGAAGACAGTGAAAACCCAATGCCAAACTACATAATGAAGAAAATCATTCTTGAAAGATAGTTTTGCACTTGAGAAGTCATCAGCAAGTTAGGTCAAGAAATGAAGAGACTTTATCCTTGGAGAAAAATGTTTATAAGTGAAGTGAGATGGCAAGGTGCATGTGTGAAACACAAGGAGGACTCCAGAAAAAGATAAAGAATACAGTGGCCAAGGGATCTGAGTCAAAAGATAATGCTTTCATTCTTAGGATCTGGGAGTTTAGCTATCAGATGATTATGTGACAAGAAAAGCACTAGTTGTATGAGATATTCTTCCATCATTTGGATAAATCTAGCCAGCTCCTATGCTTAAATATCAAATTCAGAAATAAAACTGAACCAAAGTTTAACACTCCCATTAAATTGAGTGTTTAAGAACAACCTGAAACATAAATGTTTTCACATTAAAAATATGGGTAGATAATTAAATCTTGGTCTCTAAATTTATATCAATAAAATAAAAGTAATTAAATCAAAATAGGATGAAACAGAAAATAATTATATTATGAACTATGGCCACGATCATTACTTGCAATGTGTGCCTACAGATTTACTCAGTATAGAGTAGGATCTCTTTAAAACTTATACATGCTCTTTTGAAGTTCAGATGTGGGCTGACTTAGGTGATAACAAGAGCCTGGTTTCTAGAACTGATCATGAGAAATAATGAGAAGAATCAAGGTCAAAAGGAGAGTTAAAGCTTGGGTGATGACACGGTGACAGACACAGAACACTGCAAGCTCAACATGTAATTGCAAAATGTTCTAACTCACATATCTATGACTGGCCCCTGTGGCTTTTCCTTCACTTACGTGAGTGAAAGTGAAAACACTGTGTCATCACATTAGAGAGTTTTTGACATACTTCTGATCTCTCAGGATAATTCTCCCAAACTATATGTATAAGATTAAAAATAATTATAATCTTTATTGTGTGTAGTATTATACTACTAAAATATTCTTGTTTTGCATCCATAAGAGTTCAGTACGCTGTAGGCACTGTAGTTCTCTTTTTCTCTCTCCATCCTGATCTCTGCATAGGTCTGTCCCTATATCTTTTTTTCTTGTGACTTAAATTACTACTCAGGGCTAGTTAAAGCTAATCAATTCTTTCCATACGTGGTTAATGCACACTTCATTATTCTTACTAGGTGTTTCCACCCTCTGTGTCAGCTGCTCCAGTCCCAACCACGCCAGCACCATGTACCTGACAACTAGAGAAAACCTTCACTCCCTCACAAACTGTTAAACTTAGTCATGTCTGGGGAAGACTGACAACTCAGCCAACCTTTGTGTACTTGCTATACATACATTACCCTTGCAGCTATAATTTATAATCTGTACTTAGGTATCAATCTTGTGTGACCTTCTTCATGTATTTCTCTATAAGTAGCAAAACTCCTGACTTTTGTCCATTTTAATTTAACTATTATATTTCATCATTAAAACACACTTTGACTTGTTTAAAATTGCCACATAACATGTCTGAATTTAATTTACAATTGAATTCCTATCTGTGATCACTAATCCATTAACCAAATGGAACTGTACATCCTGTAACATAAGCAGGTTTTAAAATCTTTATGGTATCCACAAATCAGACAGTATCTGACAAGGAGGTGTAGAACTATGCAAATGTGCCTTTCCAAAGACACCAAGTAGGAAAATCCTTGTCTGTGTTTCTATGCCAGCTTTGTGACAAATGCAGTCTGAGCCTAAAGGCTGTAAATGCTAGTTAGTGCTGCAGGTACCCACCATTTAGCGGTGGCCATCCTGAAGCAATTCGAAATAGAATCCAGGATGTGCTTAACTGTGGTCTTTGCTGACTTTGCTTTCTTGCAAATTTATAGTTGGAGCTGCAAAGCTTTCTGATTATATTTGATCCAGTCTTTTCAGGCAGTGTGTTTTCTTGTCTTCATGTTTTCTTTTTTTTTATCTTCAATTATGAAGCATACTCAGAATACTTAGTTCATGTCAAGGAGAGAGTTGATGTCTCCTAACGCAAACTTACTCACTGTGTTCTCCAGAAGAAGCAGGGATGATGAACCCTTGGTGTTCCACACTTGTGAGGCACTCCTCTAGAAAAATAGACAAAACAGCATACCCTCTGATTATAGAAAAAGATTAAGCATTTTAAAGGAAATTAGATATATCCAGCAATGTATAATCCTAAAAGGACCTGATGGATCTGGCAATTTTAAATTATTCAAAAGGTGAATTTTTAGGGAGCGACTTACTAGATCCAGGGCTTACACAACTTTTCAGTGCACCATTTAGAAATCCAGTAGGGCTGTAATTTCAAACAGGCAACATTTTAGGACATGTAATTTTACTAAATACACAAATTTTCCAGTGTATCCAGAAAAAAAACAACGAAAAGTCCCCAAAAAGCTGCACTTCAAACATTTGACTTGTGGCTACCGCTGTAGAGTATCCACTTATGTGGATTTAATTTCTCCACCTCATTGTTCTTTTACGCTTGTCCTTTATGGGCTGGACATCTGGGATGAAATCCTCTTTAAGAGTCTTCTCATTAAGTTTAAGGATAAGATTGATGCTTGTAAGTTTCCTATGGTGAGTAAATTCCTAATGTTTAGAACCTTTAACAAATGACTACTTCTCAGAGTTATCTTTCCATTTGTCACAAGACCTCATCTCTTCAGTTTATTGGGGATGGGAATTTTCTGCCTACCTGGCACAGCCCCTTACTCTTTAGCACTGGCCTATAATATTTTTATGACCTTTTGGAAATCTCAGTCTTCTCAGGAAGAATAACTCATTAGAACAACTATGTGACTTTGCCTAAAGTGGTACAATCATCAATAACAACAACCTTAAGTACATCCTAGAATATGTCAAAATGAGGTAAATATTAATTTTCCAACTTTCACTGTATGAACTGGAATTTCATTATATTAAAAAAATCTAAGATGAACCAGAAAATCATGGGAAGTAAGTGAACGCTCAGTGTGCCAATGTTATGCACAAGAACGAAAATTTAAAAGGTTTTAGGAAGAAAAAATAGAGAAATAGAAGATAAAAAGAGGTTATAAGCAAGGACAAAGGTTATAAGAGAATCATTCAAATTTTGGGAAACTGGTACAGAATATAAGGGGAAAAGGAAGAAGGAACAAATAAAATAAGAACAAAGCAGAACAGCAAAAACTAAAAAAACATGTGCACACTCATAAAAGCAAGAACAATGAAGAAAAACAAAAAAAAAAAAAAATCAAATGGGGAGAGAGTGAGAGCAAGCAAGCAAGAGAGAGAGAAAGAGAGAGAGAGAATGCCTATTTCAAAATGTGACTCTGCTGCCACTGGTAGACAAACAAGGGACAACTCCAGATCCACATTGATCAATCCCAGCAAGGCAGAAGTACCTCCGTGGTGGGGTAGTGGATAATGCCAACAAGGCTGTACCACTATTTCTACAGAATTTCAAGCTGACCACCAGCTGTGAGGATGGAAACAGACCCACCAGGCCACAGGCAGTCCCTGGATCCCTGTAGTTTTGGATTCAGCAAGGAGCTACTAGATGGGGACAACAGCCATGCAGTCTGGAGCTCCACTGTCCTTTCCCCAAGATGGCTCTCAGGCATCCTGAGTGAAGTCCCAACAGCAACAGCTCACCAGTCAATGTAGTCCACTGCAGTCCACCACTCTGCTACACTAATGTGTGGAGGTGCTGGGATCACCAGTCGTCAGTGTGTACCAGAAGGTTCAAGCAGACCAACCCAACAATGAGTCTGGGCTCAGGGAGAAGGCATGACCTGCCTCCTCCTTCTTCAGTGAACTTTTACTCTTCCATCCCCTTGGGGGTTTCAGTATTCACTTCAGATCCATCCTGGGTGCCAATGGCCCACTCACCTCCTTCTTCTCTTCTTCACATTATTATATTCTAGGATCTGGACACAAATTCTCAGAGAGGCTCTTTCTCTGCTGCTTATCACTCTGGTTTGTTTCTACAATTCTCACATTATTGGCTTTTACATATGTCATTATCTTACTTGTATGAAAGTTTTCATGAAGATTTACCTGCTATTTCTTGGGGCACAAAGTTGTTATTAACAGGCTTTCTCTTTATGCCAATATCCAGGTTTCCTTTTGTCAACAACATTTCTGAGGGATGTTGCTAGTGAAAGGAGTGCTGGTTCAATTACACTGTATCCTTCCCTTCCAACTTGGTGGTGGTTATATGAACTTGTGACAGAGAGAGAGGGCTATAGGGATCTATGCCTAAGGAAAACACTGAATATAAAACACTAATAAGAAAGATAGAAGCTCTCCTATACATCCAGCAAGTGTGTAGGAGAGCTTCCAGCTTCCCTGTGCTGGCGGGACCCCTCCAGACCAAAACTCAGGCACATATATGAGTGATATTTTCTACTGCTACCCCAAGATGCCAGCAACCCTCCAGAGTCCTCGCCCTCAAGCCCACCCAGAGAGAGAGAGCTTCTGCGACTCTCTCAGGACTCACAGATCCAGCCTAGCCTGGGCCTGTGAGTCTGAGGGAGGGCTTTTGCGCTCCCCTTTGTTCCTTGTGCCAGGGTCACAACAGAGGGGCACAACAGGTGCACGACAGGTTCACTGTTGTGCCAGAGGGGCACAAAAGTTTCATTTCCAAGGGCTGCAGCCAAAAGGAGCTGAACACAACAGCTAGACCCAGGCCAAACATAACTGAATAAACTCAAACTTAATAGATTGGCACCCAAATTTCATTAAGCACTAAGGTTGTAACTGCACCAAAGTTCTACACCAAAGTTCAAAGGTCAGTGCTATACAAAATGGCAAAGACAAGGAGTAAAATGCAATCTCAGGCCTTGATCCCCACTCATAACAAGTGCAGATTAGACTAGCTCAGGTGGAATGAATGAATTAACAGCATCATAAGTAAAGAAAGAACAGCAGGAAGGTATAGAGAAACTCAGAGCAGAATAAATACCTGAAATAAAAAAGTAATCTCTGAACTCATAGCATGTGAAGTAAAGAATCTAATAGAGGAACAAATGGGGGAAATCCAATGCCCATACAGAGGACACTAGCTCAGCTGAAATGTATGAATTAACAGCATCACAAGCAAAGAAACAACTGCAGAAGGGTAAAGATGAACTCAGAGCAGAATTAATTTCTAAAATAAAAAAAATCTTTTTAAATCACAGGACAAGAAAGAGTAAACAGCAGTAGGTAAATAACATGACAATCATAAGTCAATACATTTCAATTATAACTATCAATTTAAATGGGCTCAATTCACCAATTAAGAGAAATAGACTGGCACAGTGGATTAGGAAATAAAATTCAACAATATGCTGTATACAAAAAACACACTCAACTCAAAAAGACATTCATAGGCTTAAAGTCAAAGGATAGAAAATGATATTACATATTCCAGCACCTTAAAAAAAAGGAGGGGCAACAATCTTGTTCTCACACAGTCTCAACCTCAAAGCAAGAATGATCAAATGAAATAAAGAAAGCCAGTATATATTTCTTAGGGGAAAAATTCAAGAGAAAGAAGTAACATTCATAAATATTTATGCACCAAACACAGGAGCACCCAACTATATAAGACAAATCTTAATGGACATGAAAAATCTAATATCCAAGAACACAATCTTAACAGGAGACATTAACAGCCCCTTATCTCAAAAAGATATGTCAATTAGACAAAAAATTAGCAAGGAAGTAGCAGAATTAAACCAGAGCTTGAAACAAATGGACTTGGTGGATATATCCAGAGTATTCCACCCAACCACAGCTGAATACACATTTTTTTTCAGCTGCATATGGGTCATTTTCTAAAATAGACCACATACTAGTCCATAGGTCATGCTTAAGTATATGCAACAAAACAGAAATTATTCCATGTATATTATTTGTTCACAGTGCAATGAAACTGGAAATAAATGAAAAATTAAACAAGAAAACCCCTATCTACATGAAAATTAAACAACACCTTACTCAGAAATCAATGAGTCACAGATGAAATTAAACAAGAAATTCAACAATATTTATAATTCAATGAAAATTCAACAATGACTTATCGGCGTTTATGGGATGCGATGAAAGCAATTCTCAGAGTGAAATTCATAACTCTGAATGTATACATTGAGAAAATAGAATGGAAATAAATAAACACACTAATGCTACAATGCAGACATCTAGAAAAAGAAGAGGAAATCAAGAGAAATCAAAGATGTGAAGAAGTTATAAAGATTAGAGAAGAAATTAATTCAATTGAGATAAAGAAAACAGGTCAAAGAATTAATGAATCAAAAAGCTGTTTCTTTGAAAGACTAAATAAAATCAATAAGCCCCTAGTTAACCTCATCAAAAAGAGGAAAGAAAATATTCAAATACAAGCAATGAGGAATGAAAAGGGTGAAATCACCACAGACCCAGTGAAAAGTCACAAGATTATCAATAGCTACATTGAGAATATTTATGCTTATAGGATAGAAGACACAGATGAAATGGACAGATTCCTTGAAAGGTACAAATTACCAAAACTGAATCAAGAAGATATAGTAACTCCCAATAACCCAGTAAGAGTCAATGAAATAAGAAATATAATAAAAAGCTTGTGAACAAAGAAAAGTCCATGTCCTGACGGATTCATAGCTGAATTCCACAATAAATTTATAGAAGATGTAACTCCTACTCTCCCTAAACTCTTTAATGAAATTGAAAAGGAAACAATCCTCCCAAAAATCATTCCTGGAGGCAAGTATTGTACTGAACACAAAATCAGGGAAAGAGACAACTAAAAAAGAGAACTACAGGCCAATCTCCCTCAAGAACATAGATGCAAAAATTCTCAATAAAATCCTAGCTAATCATCAAGAAGATCATACACCATGACCAGTTACGATTTATCCCAGGGATGCAAGGATGGTTCAATATTCAAAAATCTATAAATGTAATACATTATGTTAATGGAGTGAAATCTAAGAACCACATGATCATCGCAATTGATGTAGAAAAGTCTTTTGACAAAGTCCAACACTCTTTCATGTTCAAAATCCTACAGAAAATTGGAATAATAGGCTGCTACTTCAATTTGATATATGCCATCTATGAAAAACCAACAACTAATATAATTCTAAATGGGGAAAAATGGAAATCTTTTAATCTTAGATCTGGTACAAGACAAGGATATCCTATAACACCCCCCCTATTCAATATAGTTTTGGAATCATTAGCAACAGCCACTAGACAAGAGGGAGAAATAAAAGGAATAAGAATAGGTAAACAAGAAGTTAAATTATCATGATTTGCAGATGATATGGTACTTCACAGGGAAGATCCAAAAACTTCCACCAAGAAGCTACTAGAATTGATACAGAGACGCAGTAGTATAGCAGGATACAAAGTCAATTCTCAAAAGTCAATAGCATTTCTCTACACCGATAACAAACACACTGAGAGGGAAACTATAGAAACCATACCCTTTACAATAGCACTACAGAAAATGAAATAACTTGGAATTCACTTAACCAAAGACGTCAAAGATCTTTTCACAGAAAATTACATTACTCTAAGAAAAGAGATTGTAGGGGATTTCAGAAAATGATAAGATATTCCCTGCTCCTGGATAGGAAGAGCCAACATTATGAAGATGGCTATACTCCCAAAATTGTTGTATGGATTTAATGTAATCCCTGTCAGTCTGCCTTGAACATACCTCCAAGACCTAGAGAAATCATTCCTAAAATTTATTTGGAACTAGAAAAGACCTAGAATAACAAAAGCAATGCTGGCCAACAAAAACAAGGCAGGAAGCATCACAATTCCTGACTTCAAATTATTCTACAAAGCCACTGAGATAAAGTCAACATGTTATTGGCAACAAGACAGACCCGAGGATCAAGGGAACAGATTAGAAAATACAGAGGCCTCTGCAAACACACTCAGCCACCTGATCTTCGACAAGGGGCCAAACACACTTACTGGAAAAAATATAACTTCTTTAACAAATGGTGCTGTAAAAACTGGCTTTCTACATGCTGAAAACTAAAACTTGACCCAGGCTTATCACCATGCACCAAGGTTACGTCAAAATGGATTAAAGATCTAACCATGTAAACAGAAACACTAAATCTCCTGCATGAGAAATTATGGGGAACTCTTGAAGACATAGGGGTGGCCAAAGAATTCATGAACAAAAATGAAATCACAACAGTAACACTTGAAAGAATTAACAACTGGGACCAATTCTTATTGAGACATTTTTGCATAACAAAAGAAATTACCAACAAAGTGAAAATACATCCCACGAATTTCAAAAAAAATCCTAATTAAGAAGCACTCAGAGAAAAGTCTGCTCTTTAGAATTTATAAAGAACTAAGTACATTAGGGCCCTTAAATTTAAAGACCCAATCAGGAAATTGGCATCCAAAATGAATACACACTTCTCAGAGGATGAAATTAGAGAAGCCAATAAATTTATGAAAAAATGCTCCACATGACAAACCATCCATGAAATGATAATTAAAACAATGCTGAGATACCATCTCACACCAGAGAAAATAGTGATCATAAACAAATCAACAACAATAAATGCTGAAGTGGCTGTAGGGAATAGTGAACCCTTCTCCATTGCCGGTGAGAATGTAGATTGGTGCAACCATTATGGAAATCAGTATGGAGATTCTTTAAGAAACTAGGACTGGAGATCCCATAAAGTCAGCTATCCGACTGAAAATTTTCCTGGAGGAACTGAAAATACCATATCATGGTGATATAATTGTACCTATTGGACAAGGAGTAGATGATAAGGAGAAAGGCTGGGAGACAGGACAGGGTCAAAGCCATCCATTTGTAAGCCAAGATGGGCAAGGCAATGATCCCAAGAAACATCAGCAGGTTTTTGAAAGTAGCAATTAATTAGTAGGATTCTCAAACTGACTATATATATGCTGTTACCTGTGAAGCAAGCAACTGCACTGAAGATAGCAATGTGTAATAGAATGGTCATGTTTGGGATGCCTATCATTCTGATCTGCAAAATACATATTTCTTGCCATGACATACTAATTATTACCATGCTGTCTCACAAGTAAAATGTTTTATGGATAATAAATGAAAAAAGACACAAGAAAAAAATGTTATAGGACAGTCCTTCTATAATGCTATATATGGTTAGATTTCTAGATTTCTGTGTAAAAATATGTATTTATTGCTATTTTTATTTTTTCCCTCAGATTCTGTAAGGACTTAAAGTTCAATACATCAGTACTTGATAGGAAATACTTGTTCCAACTTATTCCTAAGATGTTTGATATTTAGACAGATTGTTAGGGTAAACCGAACTGCATATATTGCACAGTAATAATAAGCTTCTCTTCTGGAGGATTAACAACCTAAGTTTGCAGACCAAAAAGTGGAGAAAAGGAAGGGATACAAGGACAGGAAACATTTTGGCCCTAGTCTTTCAAGGTCAGTGAAGACTAAGGACATAGGAGAACCTGTACTGTAACATCATGGAACTCAGTTGTGCCCCTAATTTTCTGATCAAAGAGATAATGGATCCACAGAGGAATGCTATCAATGCCTAAGGAGAGTCACATGGAGAGAAAACATTCTCTCAGTTTTTCACATAGAACAAATTGATCAAGCAATGGTTGTGACTCATTCATATAGCTGACACTGACAAAGGATCTACAAAGTGAGGTACAGGGTTACAGGGTAAATCCTGAGGGGACTTGACTGACTTTATCAGATTCAAAATCTACAATTTTTGTTACATACGTCTTGCTTTATCTTGGTCTTAACCATCCAGCAGATAATTATAAAAATTGAGGTAAATAAAGTAAAGCCATATTAATATGCTGGCTATAAAAGCCTCTGGTTAACTAATTCTGTGGATAGCCCACTATTATTGTGGACTGTTGGACTGTATTGGAGTGTTTCATTGAATTCATGCACGTATACTATTTAAATGCCTATAGAATGACCATCTGTGACAGGACTAAACCAAAATGGGAATACAAATGTAGTTCCATATTCTATTTATATATACAGAATGGATGGGATAGATATGTAGAAGCTTTTGCTTAATTTTATGAGAAGAATGATTGGTAGTAATAGCTTTTTTTTTGTTGTTGTTTGTTTGTTTGTTTGTTTTGTCTTTTTGAGACAGGGTCTCACTATGCCCTTCAGGCTGGCCTTAAGCTCACTTTATAGCTCAGGCTGGTCTCAAACTCACAACAATCCTTTTGCCTCAGCCTCCCAAGTGCTGGGATTACAGGCATGTGCCATCACACTCGGCAAATAGTGTTTTGGTGGGATAACCTGTCTGCTTCTTGTATTATGGATGGCCACTGGGAAGATAGCAATGAAGAACGTATGAATTTTTGAAACTATCCTATTGATCAGCTTTGAAACTGTCTCATTGATATTTGTCTCTCAATAAAATGAAATAAAAAGAAAGATATTTAGTTTAGACATAATTGTATTCCACTGTAAGCATAAAACAATGTAGTAGAGATAGTAGAAGGAAAAGCAATGTCTTAACTAACCTCTCACAAAGCTGATACATGAGGTAACAAAGAAGACATGAAGAGACACACACATGGAAATTATTCAAGCAATAATAAGTGAGAGTAGAAAAATAAATATATCAATAGGATGCTCTCTAAGCAGAAAGAATCTATAACTAAAAGTAGAGGCTTAAAAAAGAGATAGCCAGTTTCCAAGATGATACTAACAAACATGAACTAAGTCATACAAAATGGTTCAAAACCATCACGGACTAGTGTATCAAGGGGAAAGGTATAAACCACAAGTTTATGGACTTAAAATTTATATTGATGAGCCAGCTAGTTAGCTCAGCAGATTAAAGTTTTGCTTAGGCAGACACAGGGACTGAGGTTCAATCTCCGATGCTGTGTCAGCCCTGTCCACAGGGCACCCAGAGATGGCAACTAACACTGGAGGTGATGGTATTCACCTGTAATTCCAACCCTTGGGAGGCTGAAAACAGGAGGATCACTATTATGAGCCCAATCTGTGTACTGAGAAACTCTAGAACCTTTACTGAATGCAATAAATAAAAAAATAAATAAAAATAAACAAATGAAAAGAAAGTTATATTGAAATTATGGGCTACTTCAGGGATTAGTATGAGGATAGAGTGTCAGTAACTGGATAAAGAGCTGCTGTTGGAGACCAGTAATTTGGAGATACCTAGAAAATAACAGTAGTCCATGTTATTGAAAAACATTGCTCAAACAGCTGCTCAATTACTCTAAGACATCTAAAATTAATTATAATAAGTGGAAAAGCAAACAACAGGAAGAATAAGAAAAGCCTTTCCAACTATAGAGAAAGAATTAAACACAAGTAACCGATGTCTATAAAGCTCAACATACCCTTGGTCATAAAAGAACTTCACAAATACTAGTTATGAAAGCAAATGGCCTTTTAACATCGCAGAATACTTCCCAGTATGAACTAATAATGGCTAAAAATCTTGGAGTGGTTTTATAACCTCAAGCAAAGTAACTTAAAACCCAGTCTGATATATCCTGTAAAAGTGTCTTCTAATATTGATGGGGTAATGACGTATTTCTATGACAAATATCACCATCAGGTAATGATGACCACCAAAGCAGCACTCATTAACATTGTCAAGCATATCCCAGAACAGGGCAATGAAGCCAGCAAAGCCCCAGTACCTGACAGAATAGCCACAGTGGGAAGGATGAGTAGTTAAATGGAAGGAGTGGGAGCGGCGCACAACAGTAAAATAGTGCAAGGAGAAGAATACAGTGGCATTTTCCATAAAAACTCTCTAGCGAATGGTCTTAATTCTGCTCTCAAAAGACACAGACTGCCAGATCAAATCAAGAAGCAGCAAAAGACCAAAGATATATATATATATATATATATATATATATATATATATATATATATAAAGTATTTCATCTAAAAAGAAATTCATGCCTTAAAAGTCAAATGATGGAAAATGCTATTGCATGTCCAAAGTTGGCTTTGAATCAAACCGAATCAGAACAGACAAACAAAATGTCACTGCATCCCGGTTGAGAGCAAGAGATATAATTATAAACATACATGCATTGAACACTGGTGCACTCAGTTTAATAAAAAATACTTGGAATAAATGATCAGATAAACATCAACATGATATTAGTAGTGGACCTTAATACCAAGTGCTATATACAGACATACCCTAGTGATTTGAAATGCCAAATTCTGGTCTGAAATAACAACAGGCAAAATTTTCATTGTCTTGGCAGATATATGTTTGTTTTATACTTTCATTTTTAATTTTTTTTTGTATTGTTTTGTATTTTTAGGGATGGGTCCACAGGGTGTTCAGGGTCTCACTACTAGATCAGATTCACAGTGACCTGCCTATTTACAGTCTCTCAAGAGCTGGGATTACAGGCACGCACCACCACGTCCAGTCTCAACTGCCATCCCAGCTCACGCCAGGGGTGGATCTGACACTGCAGGCCTGGGGTTCGAACCCCTGGCCCCTGCGCCTGTTTGCAGGCACTTTAATCCACTGACCTATTTGGCCAGCCTTTGTTTTATCCTTTCTATCATATTTGTTCAACCATTTTATAATCTATACACAATCAAAGCTTTGATAAATTTTTATGATGAGACTATAGAATATATCACCTATGAACTTCACGCATCAGCTACAATTGAAACAAGAAAAAAAAACTAGCTGTTCACCTTGAGTTTGCTAAGCTAAATCTAGTAACAATGTCTTTGGTATTTATTAAGCATCCAAGTCACTAAAAATGAACCGCTATGTTAATTTGCAAACATACATCAAAATTTAAAACCTTTAGAAACTTAGAGAGCATGTGATTTAAATAATTATTAGAATATAATATAGAATGTACATCTGATTAATATCGGCCAAAAATTCTGTGAGAATTCATACCTTTAGATTCTACCTGAAGATTATGCAGTGGTTCACTCTACAGCAGTGACAATAAATTTCCTTAGGTACACCAGCCAGAATGATGTACCAGTCTTCATTTTTTAGAATTTCTATTTTTAAAAGTAATCTAACATTTGAATATGTATTTTTATAATACATTAAGTCCTTCAGTGATTATAATAAATCTCTAGCTGATTCTTTAATAATGTTGTGCTTTGGTACACCTTCAATGTACTGTACAGGTATTGTTAGAATTGGTCATGGAGAGCACTTAAAATTGTCACATTTTTCATGCTACGAACATTTATATTAAAGTAAAACTTTCATGAGAAATTGTAGAATTTATATAGTATCGCTATAGGATTGAGAAAATTGTTGTATTTTTGTTGAGTTAATTATTTATTACTGGCCAGGGAGATGGCTCAGTAAAATAAGTGCTTCCCTGGCAAACATAAGGGCCTGAGTTCAATCCCTGCTTCTGCCAAAAAAAGATCTACTACTATCACTATTGTTATTTCTACAATAATAATAATTATATTGCTATTATGTGATTACTGAACAGTACAGAAATGTATTTTCTCAGTTTCTAGAATAGTCAAAACCAATCCACTTTAGAGAACTCTTTGTCTGACACATAAAATATATGAAAAATAACAATATAATTGTCTATCTTGGTAATATTTTTTAGTTTTTCTTTCACAAGATGTTTTCCAGTTTTCTTTGAATTTAATTTTATCATTTTGGTACATCTATGCCTCACAATTTGGTATACTTGTTTTGGGAATATAATAGGATAATTTTATTTTTATATATCATAAAAAGTATAAAATATGATGTTATTGAGCCTATTTTATTGGAGACAAATCATAAAAATCCTCTTTTTTCCTGAAAAATAGTTACAGATTTATATTTATTTAAATCCATTTTGATACTCTCAGTCTCATGTTTACTTCAGTCAAATTGACAGAAGGATGTTTTATGTAACAACAAAATCTGTAGGTTCTATGGAATCAAAGAAACTTAAAATTGTACAGCTCAAACTTTTTTCAGTAGAACTCTACAAAACAGAAAACTATAGTTGATATTATAGTACAGTTTTTGCTTCTGGATTATTTAATTACTTGATATGCTTAGATACTTTTGTAATTAAGGATGTATAATATTTCATTCTAAGGGCTGGTGAGATAGGTCAGTGGACTAAGCACTTGCTTAGCTAATCACAGTGGCCAGAGTTCAAGTCCTGGTGCTGAATACCCTGTTGGCTGTGCCCTCAGGTGTACTGAGCCGGTGATGGAGTCCAGGGGTCTGGAAATTTGGATATTGTTTCTGTCTATTTATTCCATAATCAATTTTTTGCTCCTTTCAGTATGCTTTATGCTTTACCTGATCCTTTAGAAAGGAAAATTATTTTAGTAAATGACATTTCTCATATTAACAAAGAATCTTGATTTGATACAGATAGTGTATGGCTAACTTCAACTTCTCTTCAAATATTTTGAGAATATGATATAAGATCAAAGTCAAAATTAATTGATATAAAAGTCAACAGAAGTGGAAAAAGGACAAGAACAACAAAAATGAAACAAAAATAAGTAGAGGTTACAGAGCCCAAGGAACATCTAGCAACAACTCTGGCAGCTGCCGCGCTGGTCATGAGTGCTTTGGTGGCCCCTGCATCTGTTCCTATCTACTGTTGATCCAGGGCTGCATTGAGATCTCCATTATTTTGCTTGGATGTTTTTTGTCCAAGCAAATAGATACCTTCATTTCCTTACTTCCACAGATTTTTGCTTTAAAAATCCCAGTTACAAGTGTACAAATTTTTAACTGTGTTCTATGAAGGCAGAGCAGAAGATTTTATCTTTTAAAGTCTAATTGTGTAGGCCAAGCTTCTGTGATGGAAGGTGCTGATATATGACACATTTGAAGGTCTCTGGGTAAAATAAAATTTATATAGTGTGTTATTTAGGCACAAAACTTGACTCAACATCATCTGAAATGCAGGACAATTAATAGGTGCATGATCTTATAAGTATAACTGACACAGCAAATTGTCTTACGTTTACTGAAAGATGAATTTTGATAAATTATCAATTAATCTGGTCTTATTTTAATATATGCAGACACCTTCACCTACTGCTCTCTTCATTTCACTTTTGACAATTTGAAATAATTGAAGTGCTTCTGATACCTAAATGAGGAACAGAAAACTCCTTTGCCTGTTCGTGTTCAAATACCTAGAATGGAAAATAAGGTATATACTCCTTCTTTTTTAACAAAAATTGAAAGTCTTTCTAAAGAAATGTGAACATTATGGCACCTGCTACATCCAGCGCAACTCTTGAGAACCTCCTGGCAGGAGCACTGTGAAGAAAGGAAGGCAAGAGTGAAGATGCAGAAAGCCGAAGCGAGGAGGAGGCCTCTGTCTTGGTGGAGAAGAGAAGCCAGTCAGCATCCATGCATTTATTTATGCACTCATCAGGTTGATATCAGGGGAAACCTCTCACCCTTCTAACAATTTTTTCTAGGTCATCCCGGGTACTTCTTATTCTTGAATCCCACCTTGGGTATCCCATGTTCTCAGGGCCAGTGGTGCTCTAACCCCACAGGTGTGATCAATTCTCAGCTTTATTTACTACCCACATTTCTCCCTTTTTGTTTTGTAGTTGCAAATGATGGATGGAGAGTTGCAGTTGGAGGAGTTCTGTTTGGAGGGCTCTGCAAAAGACCAAGTCATTCTTGAACCCTTTCTACATTGAATGAGCTTAACCATATGAGCTAAAGATTCCCAGTCTAAAAATTTCAGATCCTTACATCCAGCCATTTAGTCCTATGGAGCCTATTCACTCCCAACAGTAATCAATTACCAGTGTAGCTGGAAATTGTGCAAAAGTCTTAATGATTGAATTTCTTTTATAGCTGGTATATGATCATGGAATTGTTTTAAGCATCTTGTGGTTATACTTTTCATCTGGATATTCAAGATCAAGTTAAAGTGAGACTTGTAGTTTTTAATTTTCATTTCTTGCTATTTTTCAAGATCAGTTAAATCTCTTCAGGATTTATATTGGAACTATGCATAGAACTTCTCAGTTCTTCTGTTAGTATCAGCCATCTGGATAAGTCACAGCCATTGCTTTATCAGGTCGTTTTATGTGAAAACTTGGGAGACTCTTACTGGTGACTCTCTTTAGTAACAAAATACACCACTCAGCTCCTTCCTCTGCGGTTCAACAATTGCCTTGGCCAGAAGATCAGGGACTTACCAAAGGATACATACTGAGGCAGATATTCTCTTTTGTTCTGGTTCCTCACTGTCCTTGCAGAACCTGGGCCAAAATAAAGGTTGTATTCTTAGCTCATCTACATTTCCAGGTTTTGGTCTTCAAACCTCAGTTTTTGAACATCCAGAAGTACTTTACATTGTAAAGTATTTCTTGTAATGGGAGAAGTGAGCTTAGTACTATAATTTTATCGGAATATCAAGCACATTTAGACACAAAGTAGAACGATTTTCATCTACCAACAATGGATGTTTTAGTAGGTGAATTCATGTAGATTGTGAGCAGACAATGGTTATGTACTTTAGCACACAGAATTTTCAATCAAAGTCATAAATACTATTTTTCTATGACAATTGGGATGATATATTTGTAACAAGTTTAAATTTTTGAACTTGGTATAATGAACATATCTATCTAGCACATGGGAGGCTTTTACTTGACTTATTGACCTTTAATAGGAAGTCTCTGAAAATCTTTATGACGTTGTCTGGAGTGCTTACTGTCCATACATCTCTAAACATAGTGCAATATATGTCACAGATGCATTGAGTTAAGTTTTTGTTAAAGGCAGGAGTCTGAATCTGAATGAAAATGTCTATCAACACAAACAATGGCCATTTTACATTTTTGGAAGATTATACATCTGATAGCATGAAAACATTTAATATACTACAAGATTAATGCCATTTAATCATCATGGACATAAGAAAACATTGTTCTTTTAATTTTGTATTATAACATCTATAAACTGAAAATCTTACTGTCTCATTTCTAGAAAATCTAACCTTTTGAGGATGATCAATGTAAACATATGATAATAATATTTTAATGATGGTTATTTGGATGTCTCCTAAAAGGTTATGGAGATTGCTATCAATGAACAAGGCTGGGATATGATTTTTCCTAGGCAATTCTTCCTTTATTCACAAAAGAGAGCCACGAACATTTATTCCCTAACGCTAAAGTAGACTTGTTCAATTACCTGAACAAATTTCTGATGACTCATAAAAAAACTATTATGACATCATTTTGATCAAGTGACAATCAAGGTGAAAGCATGTTTTTTTAAAAAAATAATTATAATCCAAATTATATTATACCACAAATAATGCAAAAAAAGAAAAAAAGTGTTTAACTCAAACAAAATAATTGTTAACAGATTGTGGTAACAGACAAATGAACAAATTTAGAGACAATCTTTTTAACAGATTGTTCAAAAAGACAAACAAGAAATACACAAAACAGAAAAAGAGTGCTCCCAAACATATTTTTGTCCAAATTGAATTTTAATAACTATTTTGCCATTTTACAAATATACTAGTCAAGTATTTTTATACATCCATAAGCAGAGATCTCTTATGAGAAGAATTTGTAAAGAACGAAATATTTTATTTATAATTAATACATAATTTTGAACTTTATTTTGTCTTAAGAACACTGGAAATTTTCATCAGAAAGGGTAGAGACTGCACATTTTCCCAGGAAGCAGAATGTAATCTATACCACAGATATCAGTGAAAAGCTGTATTAACCTTCCTTGGGGTTCACTACTGATCCTTATATCCAAATGATAGAAACAACCTATAAAAGCCTTCATGGTCCACATATAATAACATACTATCAGTAGAAAGGTATGCTGAGAATGTTAAGGAGTAATCAGGATCACCACAAGCAATATAAAGTCATATGCTCCTTGTGTGAAATTAATAAGTACAAGCAATATTTAACAAGTGTAAAAATAGACTTTGAAAAACAATATGTATGAGTACATAGAATTATTAAGACCCATGTGAACAAATTGCATGATGTTCAGAAAGTGTATGACTGCTGCCATGCTATGAAATTCCACCAATGGCTGCTACAAAAAGGAACACAGGCAATACCTTTAGATATGGTAAGTAAGGCAGTGAACAAGATTGAAGACACAGCGAATCCCAAAGAATGCACTGAAGGAAAACAGACTATATCAGGACCACATAAGTAGAAAATTTGATCTATTTGGACAAATTGAAGAGGAATGTAAAACCATGAAGAAACGGTACTTCTGTTAAAAACTGGAGAAGAAACCAGGGATATGTGAAGGATGGACAATATTGGAACATCAGAAAGGGGATTGCTCACAAAAAACAAGCATATATAGAGAAAAAAATGCATACCATTAATAAAAAATATAAAACGAAAAAGATCATGAAGAACTGGAGGGAAGAACCTTTAGAAATAATGGCCAGCTTTTATTCCACAGTTAAAGAAAAAGTGTTACTCTGCCAGTGACTGGAAAGCACAAGGACATCTAGAACTAAATTGATCTATTTACTTTCATGAAATTTATAGTAAAATTTCTTCTCAGAAATCATTAACTTCATTATCCTCTAAGCAGGATGTACAGAATAATCCAACAAAATGAAACAAAACAAAATTTAAAAAAGTCTAAAACCTCATATGCCCTAAAAATTACAGGAATGAAAAATGCCTTCACTCATTTTGAAGTTGTTACTTCCGAAACAAGTATTGCCAGACAATCTCTGACTGCTATTGAATATTCCAGATCAAGCAACAACAACAAAAACTTCTTTCTTACCAGATTTAGACAGAACCAAGAACACACAAAATTATGATAAATACGCCAGCCCATGAAAATTTTTAAACCAATATTGATCATAATATTGTGCATCTTTGGCTCTGTCTAAATCTGGTAAAAAAGAAGGTTTTTTATTCTGTTGTTGTTGCTTGATCTGGAATATGTAGGAGAGGTCAGAAATTGTCTAGCAACCCTTGTTTTGGAAATAGGCTGGCAAGATAGCTCAGCAGACTAAGTACTTGCTTAGGCAGACACAGGGACTGGGGTTTGATCCCTGGCATTACATGTTGCAGCAGCCTCGCCCACTAGGCATGCTGAGTGGGTCACAAAAACCGGGCATGTTGGCACACGCCTGAATTCCCAGCACTGGGGAGGCTGAAAGCAGGAGGATCTCTACAGTTCTGATCTATGTAGTGAGACCCTGTATCAAATGAATAAAAAATCATGAATCAAATGATCACTTTTAATATGAATAAGTAAAGAAATAAGTAAAATAATAGCAAAAGCCTAGTGAGTTCTTATACCATAGTAAAGAACATTGTGTTGATTTATACATTGGAACTCATTGAATTTATGCAGTACTTATTACCTATAAAATACCTATTCGTTGATTCTAATAAAGTAAATTATTGAAAGATAGGCCATTATTGATAGTTTGAAATCTGCCTACTTATTTCAAATTTGAACTTTCAATTGAAGGTGCTCTAATTCTTTTAAAATATAATCTCAGGGATGGGTAGATGGCTCAGTAGAATAAGCACTTCCCTGGCAAGCACAAGGGTCTGAGCTCAATCCCTGGTTCCACCAAAAAAAAAAAAAAATAAATGAATAAAAATAAATAAATAAAGCATAATCTCAAATTTAAATCACTTGTTTGTAGTAAACTGCTTAAGTATATTATGCAAACAGTAAGCATAGTTTTTTTAAATTTGAGATGATACAGAGAACATTTTTCAAATGCTGTTGATTCACTAGATGATAGCAATACAAAATCGGAAAATCGGTAGAGCCAAATTTCTTCAGAATCTAAAATAATGAAGTGAAAAGGCATATTTATGATTGACAGAAGGAATCCAAACTGGGAACATATTGACAGTTTAGGAATAGAAGATTATCTATCTATCTATCTATCTATCTATCTATCTATCTATCTATCTATCTATCTATCTATCTATCTGTCTTTCTAGCTATCATCTATACAGAGATGGAGAGATTGAGACTTATTTTTCTGTTAAAATAATATAATTTAGGTAAGGGAACTGTAAATGAATGTACATACAAACACAATATACAAACAACTGTTTTAAATCATGAATTAAAAAAAATTTCTTCAGGAAGATGAGAACAGATATCTAACCAGCTGGATCCAGGCTATATTTGCCATATGGAATCTGATTAAGTTATCATCTTCAAAGTCCAGGAACACCTTCCTAACAATATTGTTGTGCATGTAAGACAAATGGCTTGGGATTTCCTTTAAGCTAACTCTCAGCGATGGGAACAAGGTCAGATGCCACCACAAGGCATACGATTTCTGCATTCTGAGGCAGTCCAGGGAAGTTACTGGTGCTGCAGTGAAATCTGATGGTGGCTTGAAAAACATAAAGGTGGCAGGTTATTTCTATGTCAATATGGACACATATGCTTTAATATATATATATATATATATATATATATATATATATATATATATATATATATATATGAGTTTAAATTCTAAGAAGCAGACAACTAGGGTAGAATGAAACACTTCTCAGACAGAAACACTGTCACAGATTCTGTATCTCTGTATTAAGGGGCCTCCCTTTTGATACATAGCTATCAAGTTTCTCTGCGTCAGAATGTTATCAGTTCATGTAAGCATCCCTTTGTTTTTCTGAGCACCATCAATAAATGAGATTTTTTTTTTACAATATGTTAGGAAGCTTCTGACACCTTTTACTACACTCTCAGAAATGTTTGGCCCACTAGGTGGTACAGAATAACTGACTATGTGAGATTTGAAGGAGGATGTATTACATAGGCTTACTAGATCAGGGGCAGGATAATCCACTGTCTGCACACTAGAAAGCCAAGAGCTGTAATATGTTCTTTAGTCCAAAATCCTAGAAAAAGAAAATTAAGAGGGACAGAGGATCAGTGCAGCCTAAGGGTGGAAATTCCTGGAAATCTGATGTGGTTATCCAGCGAAGCCCTGAAGAAGTTGGGGTTTGAAGGCCACAGAGAATGGCAGCAGGAGGGAAGTGTCCACTAGCTCAGAACCATGCTGTTAAACTCAGATTGGCTTCCACCTTCCTTCTGGCCTCCTTTCATGTGAGCTGCAAGCATACCTGACAGTGCTGCTCTAAGGCAGGACAGGACTTGTGCTCTTAGGCAGTTGCCCAAGAAATACCACCAGGCACAATCTCAGTTTCCAAACCTCCATAGCACCCATTAGTGCACTCAGGTTGACAGTCACGATTCACTGTCTCACCGTCCAGGTCTGCCTCTGTTCACCTTTCAGAAAGTTTCTTCTTTTGTCTACATCTTCATTACAGGTTAGTCCATAGCCAGCAGAACAGGGAACTTCTGATCCAACTCACCCGATCAGATTGTCACTTTCAGAAATTCAGTTTTGAATTCCAGAAAATTCAGTGTGTTTCTAATTACTGAAATCTGAGCATTGCTATAAATCCAAGCTGAAAGTTTTACATTTGTCCTTTATTCAAGTTCCACAGAAAATAAGCTCAATTGACTCCGGTTCTGTGGAGCTTTAAGGACTTAGTTTGCTTCAGAATGTCTGATCTCTTGCAGTGTTGAGACATGTCTTTGTATTGTCCTTACCTATACCTGAGTGGATTCTAGTCCTTCAAAATCAAATGTTGACTAAAAGTAATTCCTAGGGAGACATTGTATAGTAAGCTATAGTCAAATTTTGGGACCTGTGTGCTCACAAGGATGAGTGTGCTGGCTGCTGCTACACCCCGTCTACTCTTTGTCATTTCACAGCCACCCTCTTGGGCTGAAATTGTGAAGAGACAAATGCATAGGAGCCCAAAGTATTTCTAGAAATTGCAGGATAAGGGATACAGATTCCTTTCACACTTTGTTCCACTTTCACTTTTCTATGTACTTCTGATTTCATTCATCTTTTGCAATATTCTGGGAAGATTTATTCTTTCCTGAACGTGTTTGGAAACAAATATTTTCTTATCACTACTGATTTTAAACTATTCTGCAGCTACTGCTCGTATAGTACCTAATGCCGACTGAGACGTTTTGTATAAAAGCTGAATGACCTTTCTCAACCATGCTTGCTTCTTTGATATATTATCCTGCTTGAAGGCATTAGGACACTCTTTATAATATTTGAAATGATTTTCATTTGAATATCTCCAGAAGAAATCATATGTACAAGCGCAGTACCTAGAGGAAGCCAGAATATCTGAGAAAAGAATAATGAGTGGGTAAAATTCTGTCTTTCTTCATCTAAAGAAAGTGCCAATTAACTATTTGTCATTTAGAAGTAAAGATTTATACCAAAATGTTTTAAAATGTGAAACGACATCTTAAAGGAAAGAATATTAATGCCCTGTACAATTCAAAGCTGAATGATAATTCTTTCAAATATTCTGGTACCTTTTAAAATTTCACTGCTTTTCTTTTAGTAGAAAAAGATACCATAGCAACCAGTTTTAATGGTTATCAAAAGATACGTTATTCCTGTTTTGTCAGATTTACAGTTTCCTTTTAACCTCACTTTTCAATAATCTCTGCTATTTTGTACCCAACTACCTTGAATGTTTTAATATCAGAGGAGAGATACTTTATGTCTTATTCCTGTTTGAAAAAGCATTGTATGTATGTGTGTGTGTGTGTGTGTGTGTGTGTGTGTATTATATAGACTAGAATAGGTTCAATGATCTCCACATTCAAATATCTATCACATTTTATATAGTTAGACTATGCAAAATTAGACTATATTAAATAACACGAATGTTATTTAATAGCTGATTCTAATATTTAATAGGTGCATTCTATAGTGACACCATGAAAACATCTCAAGCAAGTCTGACAAGAATCTGCACTGTGAGGCCCAAAGGGCAGTGGTGGAAGCTCTGAAGCCTGTGCTTGCGGGCAGAGGGATCTGGGCTAGCAGGCTGGGGAGTCTGCACCAGAGCCAGGAAGCAGCAATGCTCAGGTGAGGACCACAGAATGTGCAAAGAGAGCCACTGCCGTCCTCAGCTCCAGCAAGGACCTCAACTGCTCTGACAAGGAGGACAGCTGAGTAACAGTGACAGCCTGCTCCAGGAGAATCTACAACAGCTCTTTCTTTTTTAACTATTTATTTATTTATATTTATTCATTTATCTGGCTTATGGTCCCCCTAGTTAGCTTAGACTTGTGGCGATCCTCCTCTCAGCACCCCCAGCGCTGAGCTTACAGGCATGTGCCATCACGCCTGGCTTCAGTGCCTGGTACAGAGGACATGGTGTTACAGGCCCAGCAAGGTATGCAGTATCGGGGATTGAACCTACACCTGTATTCTTGCCAGGGAGGCACTTAAACCACTATACTATCTCCCCAGCCTCCAGTTCTCTTTTATGGTATGTTAAGAGTCCTAATGTGAGCATTCCACACGAGAATCACGCTTAGGCAGCTCAGCTCCTTGTTACCAGTTGACCATTAGTTCCTCCATCATAGATGTGGTGGCCTATGGAAACGATCCCAGCGTTCTGGGAGACTGGGGCAGTAAAGTCACAACTTCAGTCACAGCATGAGAGCCACAGAAACGTAGTCATACCCTATCTCAGAAAGCAAAGCAAAACACACGCGTGTGGGTGCGCGCACGCACGCACACACACACTAAATAAATACATAAAAATTCATGGGGATGCTTCAGTTTAAAAGTAAAGATTATTGCCACTATAGTTTGAAATCTGTCACAGATTATCCCTTGAGCTGTAGACATACTGAAGACATACACTTGAGATGAAGCAAGAAAAGCTGGCTTTGCTGTGTGAGCCAATCCATCAACAGACGGATAAACAGAGAAACTGTGATATTTATCCACATTGGAGGACTTCCTGCCACAAAGGATTTGTAGGAAGATGGGCAGGCTTTGGGAGCAAAACATTAAGGGAAGTTAAGCACACACACAAGCTTAGCTATACCATGGTTTCTTTTTTATGACAAACTCAAAATACAAATAAATAAAGGAACAAAGTAGAATATGAAAGGATTAAAGAAGATCTGTGAAAGGAAAAGAGCTGATGGCTAGAGGGCAGAGGAAGCAGGAGAAGGGAATGGGTGAGCAAAAGTATTGGGAGGTGCCATGTAAATGAATCAGCTCCCCATAATGAATATAATTATATACCAGGAACATGTCCTAGTGAACAATAATGAAAACAAACAAACAAAGATCCTCTATAAATCAGAGTATGTGAGAAAGCAGAATATAACATCTGCTGGTATATGGAGCATGGTCACAGCCCTAGAAGCCTGAGAGGACAATGAAGAACCAGCATAGGAGCATGGGCGTCCAATCAGCACTGACCCTGGGGCACAGCCAGCAGGCCGTGTGTTACAGGTTGTACTAGGCCTTTGGGGGACCAGCAAAACTGCAGTTTTAGTTGCCCAAGAGTTAGTGTTTCTCCCTGACAGTAGACGTCATTCAGAGATCAAGAGACAGCCCAGATTTCCATTTCATATATAATAAAAAGTATTACGTTGTTGCAGAATTTTTCCTTCTTGATCTTTTTTATTTTTAAGAGAGTGGAAAACAGTATTAAGACAGAAAATATTAGAAATTATACAGAATTTCACTAAACAAAATATGAATTTCCCCATATTTGTTGAATTTGATAGAACTGTCCTCAAATTAGAATTGTTCAACTTATCAGACATACACACGCAAAATTAGAAGAAGAAAGAAAATAGTTGCAAGAAATTAAGCAGAGAAAAAAAGGAATTGAAAAAAAGAAGACATAAAAATTGAGCATTAATTGCTCCAGTCACAGACCAGCAGAAATCCACAGTATGGTTATCCAAACCACCCTGCTTACATATGTAGGTACACTTCCTTCCCTCCTTTCTTCCTCATCTCAGTAAGTCTGAGATGAGCTAATGTACAAGCGTGCCTACGTTGCATGAGGGCACCCAAACCTGAAGTCAGTGAATGAACTAATGTACAAGTGTGGCTATGGCAAAATCAATAAGAAGCGAATTGCCTTTATTCTGAATACCTTCATTCTCTTTCACAGCATCATTGTGCCCTTCAGATCCGATTCCCTCTTTCAGGTTCTTACCCTCAGGAGATGGCATGATGCTTGCGCATGCAGGTCGGATGTATTTCACTTGAGTATGTTCTCTAGTTGCATTCATTTACTGATAAAAGACTCAAATTTATCTTCCTTTAAGAAAGAAAAATGATAAACTTGAGGCATTTATTTATTTATCCTTTTATTAAAACAAGGTCTCATTATGCAGTTCAGGCTGGCCTTGAGCTTACTTCATGGCTCAGGCTCTTCTTGAAATTACCAAAATCCTCCTGCCTCAGCTTCCTGAGTGCTGGGGTTATAAGCAAGTGCCACCACACAAGGCAAGAAATGAAGCTGCTCTCTTTTCTGGCTGGAACCATGGAGGGTGTAGAAGAGAAGAAAAGGAAGGTTCCTGCTGTGCCAGAAAAAGCGAAGACATTTCGCAGAGCTGAAGATAAAGCACCTGAGAAAGAAGGTTGCCCAGAAGACGCTTCACAAGGCGAGGAGGAAGCTCATCTAAGAAAAAGCCAGGCACTATCACAAGGAAGGCAGACAGATGTACAGAACTGAGATCCAAATGGCGAGGATGGCGAGAAAGGCTGGAAACTTCTATGTCCCTGCAGAGCCCAAACTGGCATTTGTCATCCGGATCAGGGCTATCAATGGTGTGAGCCCAAAAGTGCGCAAGGTGTTGCAGTTTCTTCGCCTTTGCCAAATCTTCAATGGTACCTTCATTAAGCTCAGCAAGTCTTCAATTAACGTGCTGAGAACTGTGGAGCCTACGTTGCATGGGGGCACCCAAACCTGAAGTCAGTGAATGAACTAATGTACAAGCGTGGCTATGGCAAAATCAATAAGAAGTGAATTGCCTTGACAGATAACTCATTGATTGCTCAATCTCTTGGTAAATATGGAATAATCTTCATGGAGGATCTGATTCATGAGATCTACACTGTTAGAAAACGCTTTGAAGAGGCAAATAACTTCCTGTGGCCATTCAAGTTATCATCACAATGAGGTGGAATGAAGAAAAAGCCCACCCATTGTGTGGAAGGTGGAGATGCTGGAAATAGGGAAGACCAGATCAGCAGACTTATCAGAAGGATGGACTAAGCTATCTACCATGGTGCTTTTATGGTTTGGTCAGTTAATAAAGTATCTGCTTCTAAAAAGAAAAAGAAATAAAGCTGCTTTAGGGTCTTCTAAATCTGCTTTAGGGAAAACTCCAGACATGGGAAAGAGACTAAAGTTATGTTCCCTGAATCATATAAGGACTGAAAGAGCTGAATGAAATAATCCTTTAATAATTTCAGAATGATAAGAATAATAATGCACTCCTTGGGCTGGCAAGATAACTTGGGAACCTAAGCACCTGCCTGAAGAGTGCACAGACAAGGATTGGAGCCCCAGTACTGCATGCCATGCCAGCCCCAGCCCCAGGAACACTGTGCCAGCCCCACAGCCGGGTACATTGGTGCACCTGTGTTATCCCAGCTCTGAGGAGGTGGAGACGGGAGGATCACTACAAGCCTGGGGTGCCTAGTGAGACCAGGCACCAAATATAAGACAAGATAAGATGATAAGATATGATGAGGTGAGATAAGATGGTAAGGCAAGGCAAGGCAAGGCAAGGTAAGATAGAGTGACCCCTCCAGGTAGCTCCAGCCATCGGCCTCTTCTAACCATCCCCACCTCCTGAGAGCACACTTAGTTACTGACCTTATTAACAAATGAATCCTCCAATGACTGCAGCATCCCTGTGATCAAATCTCAGATTCATGAGAATTTGGGGGCATACTTTATATCTGAAACAAAAAAATATTAGCATAGCTAAAGACAGAGCAATAATTCTCAGAGTGTGATAGAGATTTTACTACATCAAATCTATACTTGCCCTGAATGTATCTCTTAAACGTTTTGAGACTGGGTCTCACTACGTAGTCCAAGCTAGTCTGAATTCACTATGTGGCCATGCTGACCTCAGAACTGTGACGATCCTCCTGCCTCAGCCTGCCAAGTGCTCGGAATGCAGGTGTGTGCTACCATGCCTGGCTGTGCTTGTTGCTTTGATATTCACAAAGACTTAATGGGGACAAGTTCAAGGAATAAAATGTTCTTATCTTCTAAATAAATTGGTAATCAGTAAACTGGTTGGTGTGCTTATTTTAAAATGTAATAATATTAAGGTATGTTGTGGTTCTCTGAATCCATTGTCAACTTGTGAGTCCAATTAAGAAGTTTAAATTCTTTTTATAATGATACTGCATTGTAGTATGTTATGTTGTGAAGAAAACTCACATTTCCTTTATTATTTTATAAGTAGAAATTTTTTAAAAATGTACTTTATTTTATTTATTTATTTATTATTTATTTATTTGTATTTTAGGGAAGGGTCTACAGGGTCTACTGGGTCTCACTGTGTAGATTGGACTCATAGTGATCTGCTTGTTTACAGCCTCCTGAAAGCTAGGATTACAGGTGTGGGCCACCACTCCCAGTCTCAATTGCATTCCCAGCTTGCTCTGAGGGGTGGGGCCAGCACTGCAGGACCAGGGATCGAATTCTGGGCCCCTGCACCTTCTTTTAGGTGTTTTAATCCACTGAGCTATCTGACAGGCCCTAAAGAATGTAGTTTAATATTTAGGAAAATTGTGTATAATTGAGCATCTCTGATAGTATGAAAACCTAAGTTCTCGTCTATTACCATTTGCACATCAATAATAGAGGATAAACAAGACCCCCAAAGTGAATAAAATTGCAAAACTATAGTAATAAAAATAAAAAAATTAAATTAAATGATCCAGGATAAATATATTTTAAATAAAAATCAGTTAGTAAAAAAGTAGATTTCGTTCACCTATTAACACTGAAAAACTCAATTATTAACACTGACAAGAACAAAGTCAGTAATAGTCCAAATAAGAAAATCAGTATAACTCTTTACTTAAAGCCTTAACACACTTCCAGAATTTTGGCGTGATCTTTGCTGTTTAGCTACTGAGAAAATCATCCTAGGGAAAAGATGTAAGAAGCTTAAGATGACAATTCTGATACAATATTATAATTGATTTAAATGAATCTTCATTATCTGATTAAAAAATGATGGCATAAAAGTGTATCTTATAAGAAATAGGGGCTGGCCAAATAACTCTGCAGATTAAAGTGCCTGCTTAGCAGACACAGGAGCTGGGCTTTGATCCTTTGCATACTGTGCAGGCCCTGGGCCTGGGATGCACTGAGATGACGACTGGGTGTGGTGGCTCCCGCCTGTGATCCTAGCTCTTGGGAAGCTGAACACAGGCGGACCACTATGCGCCTGGTCTACATAGTGAAACACTGTAGACCCCGTAGATGCTGTATGAAAACACAGAAGAATACAGTAAAAAAAAAAAAAAAATATATATATATATATATATATATATATATATATATATATATATATATGGAGAGAGACCGCTATGTATATAGCAGGAACTATTATAATATTATAAGATTTCTATAAAATTTATCAATGAATCAAGAGATTTGCTTACACAGAAAATATTTAGATATTTTCCAATGATAGAATTAAAATTTACAATGTGTAAAAAGCAGAGTAAAAATCAATATGTGCGTATGTTTGTGTGTCCTTGTTTGCGTGTGTGTGCGTGTGTGTTGTGTGGTCACCATAAAGATATACGATGAATGTACCAAAAGTTTATGTATAAAACTGAGCCAAGTATGCCAGGATATTTCTGGCCTTTTTGATTTACTTGGCTTTGCGCTGACTGCGAAGGTCTCTTCACAGATCGAGTATGCTCCCCACGTGTTGAGGTTCAGTCCCCACTGAGAATCCTTTAGGGTGAGGAAACCAGAATCTGATAGCAGAGCGCAGAGGCAGGGTCTCTTGGAGGGGGCGAGGGTTAGGTACAGTTAGTGTATAGCTCCCACGGTGGGATCCTTGTGGCTGTAGAAGAAAGGAAGATCTGAGAAAGATACTCCTGCAATGCCGTGGCCGTGCGACAGCCCGAGCTGCCAGCAAGAGGTTGATCAGATGCGCTGCCTCAGCCTCGGGCCTGCGGAACTGTGACCGAGCAGCTGGTGGTGTCTTGTCATTAGCAACGGAAACTGCAGTAAGGCGGTGACTGTTATATGGTTCTATTTACCACAAACAGTAACAAAATAATTATATTTACATTCTTTTTGGGTTTATTTTACTTTTCGGAACACGGCACTGAAGCTTGCAAAATTAACACTGAAGGGCCGGGGAGATGGCTCAGTGGAATAAGTGCTTCCCTGGCAAGCACAAGGGCCTGAGTTCAATCCCTGGTTCCGGAAAAAAAAAAAAAAAAAAAAAAAAATTAACACTGAAAACTTCACATGATACCAATTACCTAATATACTTAAACTTCATAACTACTTTTAAGACTCATTTTCTCAACAGGATTGTACAACTATTTGGGGTTTTCAGAATAATTACTACAACATTATTTTTAAAACAGAACTAAAATGCTCATGAAAATTAATGATTTTTGTGTTTCCTATGATTGTTTATGTTTTCAAATTATATGTTACAGTATTTTTATACATTTAAATTTTTTTCTTTGTTGCATTAACAGAAAAGGGAAACAATTATTGACGATATAGGTCAATGGAAGATCATTTGCTGCTATTTGATCTTACCACTTTAAAAACCATAGATGACAGAGAGAGAGAGACAGAGAGAGAGAGAGAGGAGGAAAAGGAAAAGAGGGAAGGAGAGAGGGGAGAGGCCAGAGAGAAAGATCTGGGAGGACAGAGAGAGGGAGGGAGAAGGGAGAGTTAGAGATAGAGAACAAATTTGATTTTTATAATAAACTAGAACTACCACCTGTTTTGTTTATCAAAGGAATATGGGAAGAAATTCTATCAGTTTGGGGAAATTTTGTTAGTAATCACAATTGACAAATAAATATTATTGATCTCTGTTTCATAAAAATTAAAATACTGATATAATTGCAAACATTTCTCCACTAACATATGCCACAGTACAGTGAATGAAAAATGAAATATGCATCAAAATTAAGTTGGACAAATTCCACTCGGACACAATGTGAATGGAGTTTGCAAAATTCTCTCACAATTCTCACTTCTACTATTGTGTACAGTTAGATAATGATAAAATCACGTGTTAGTTTCCTAGGGCTACTTTAATATCCTCCTTCAGATGACTTGGTTTAAGGTCGCTCGCCTTTCATCACTCACAGCTCTGGAGGCTGACAGCCTCCAATCACAGAGCTGCAGGACCACACACTTTCTGAATGCTTCATGCCTCAGGGAGGCTCTGCTCTAAGCATTTCCCTTAGGTTTTTGTATCCCTGCCGTCTTTACAGAGTTTTGGTCTGAACACAAAACATTCTTGTCTTTGTCTCTCAGCATATTGTGTTTCTTTGCATCCCTTTCTGTCCTTTCTCTTTTTATAACAAAACCAATCAATCACAATGATAGAAATAGTTACACTATGGCAGTGTGCAGTTGCATTGCTACGTGTTTGTAGTGCATGATGACTGTGTGTACTATGGGAAGTCGCGCATGCACATGACATCCTGTGTGTACATGTATGTAGTATATAATGATCCAATTACTCATGGGGACCCAATGTATGCATTCCGCACTTCATGGGTCTCCCCTGTCCTTCAAATATTGTAATCTATTTCCCCTCCCTCCCAATTTTTTCTCTCATATGTGCCAGAGATCAATTCTCTATTTCCTATGTTCTGTCTTTTACTTTGCACTTTATGTATATGTTGAGATTCTCATAAAAAAAAAAACAACCATAGGGTCTCTCAACTTGTGATTTTTATTTTACTTTCCTTAGTATTATGGGCTCAAAGTGAATCCATTTTTTAATACGGAGCCATCAAGTTTTTCATTTTTATAACAGCATAGTCTCCTGTTGTGTGTGAGTACATTTTCTTCCTCCATTAGTGTGTTCTTGCACATATGGGCTACTCAAGATATAGCTGTTATGAGATGTGCTACTATGAATACGGGATGCATGCATCATTGTACTATAGCATCTTTAATTCTGTCATGAAGACAACAAGAAGGGGAACAGACGATTCAAGTGGAATTCTTGGTATTAGCTTTTTGACGAGTCTCCACGCTGACTCCCACAGTAGGTTACCAGATTGCTTTCCATCAGCGATGAAGAATGGCCCTTTTTCACCCACAGCCACTCTAGCATTAATAATTATTTGGATCTCAATGTTTCTGATGTGTTTTTTTGGCCATGATATTGAAAGTCTTTTCTATATTTACTGACCATTTATGTTTTTTTATCTAAGAAGAGTTTATTTATTTCAGATGCCAATTTTTGGGGAGGTTAAATTTGGAAGACCTGAAATTTTTGCTTTCTTCATATATTTTAGATATTAGTAGTTTATTGATAGGTATCTGAAAACATTTTTCTGTCTCATTTCGTGCACGGCTTCTTGACTTTGTGATTTTCTCTGCTGTGCAGAGCTCCACGGTTTGACGAGGTCTCATTTGTTGGCTGTTCCTTTCATCTCTTGTGGAGCTTGGACTCCATTCAGGAAGTCATAGCCTATGCCCAGGCCTGTAAGAGTTTTACTGTTTTTGTCTTCTGGAAAATTGTTTCTGTTTTAACATTTAGATCTTCAATCCATTTAGCTCTATTTTTTATTTTATAATAAAATGAATCAAAATTTTATAATCAAATAAGAAAATCACAGGGCCAGGAAGATGGCTCAGTGGAAGAAGTCCTTCCCTGGCAAGTGCAAGGGTCTGAGTTCAATCCATGGTTTCACCAAAAAAAAAAAAAAAAAAGAAAATCACAATAGTTATTTCACTCTGTATTATTATCCTCAAATACTCAGAGTATAATATATAAACCAGAAAGAGTCTTAGAAAAAAATGAACGTATGCTAATAAAAATCTTTCTTTTGGGGGAAATAAGAGGAAAGAAGTAAAAAAAAAAATATTAAGAAAGATCCTTAAGTTCTCAAATTACAGGACAAAACAAAGAGAGTTTAAAGAATATATTAGAGACAAGTGCATCAGAGAAAAAGCTGAGCTCAGAGAGTTTTCGAAACAGACAAAATTTATAATATATAGACCCAAAAAGTTAATTCAAGAATCTGATCAGCACCAGGATGAAAATTTTGCAGAATGACAAGCGGTATCTGGTACTGGACTGTGTGGCGGAGGAGAGGGGCAAACTGATGAGGGCACATGTGGATGACCTGGAACGCCTGGGTCCACTCCCACCTCCCACGGTATCAGGACCCTTGAGGCGATCAACAAAATAATTCCAAGTACTGTTCCGCAGCAGTGTCTATTAATTCAAAGTGCTTGATGAGTCCGTTTTCAGGTTTTTACATCCATGTGCATTAGTCAGTCTGTTACACAACCACCTGAAGGGCAGAAAGAAAAGCAATTTCTGAACAGAACACTTGGGGAAGGTTTATGCTTTCCTTTGTGTGGCATGGCAGACATACATACATACTTAAATATAGGCTGTCCCTAGTAAATCTAAAATATTGACGCTAAAAATGACCCTATTACAAGGTGTGGAAATCGGTGATGTGGTGATGTTCTTTCTAGAAGTGTTACACATGCAAGACATCCAGCTTCTGTGTTCTGCACTTGAAAGATGCAAATGGAGACTCCCAGGAAACCTCAGCTGGGATTGCTTTGATTTTGTTTCTTAAAGCAGGTAAAAGAGAAAACTCTGAAAATTGAATTATTCCAGGAGCTAAGATTATTATAATGGGCACACTTTCACTTTTGTCTCTGAGGAGCAGTTTAGTTCTACTTGTTTGCATCTGTGCTTTAATTTCCCCTTCTGAATGACAGGCCAAGTCTCGTTGTTAGCCTCAGAGAAAAATCTATCTACTAATTCTCAGGTGTGGAACCATGCTCAGTACTGGCCAGAATAAAACAGCTGGTTAAAGGTTTTATCCTCAGTTAAATGGCCTTCATCAATATTCTGGATTCTATTAAAAAAAAAAAAAAAAGCCCTTTCTGGGTGTTCTCTGTAAACTATACTCCTGTTTAAATGCCAAACTTTTGTCTCTAAAGCTTAATTATAAGATGTTTGAATGTTCAGTTTATGTACTTGAACTACAATAAACCAACAATTTTTAAAGAATAATAATAAAATAAAAAAGATAAGATAGTATAGTAGTACTGCCAAAACTAATTAGCATATGTAACTTTATTTTATTTTATTTTTTTTGGCGGAACCAGGGATTGAACTCAGACCCTTGTGCTTGCCAGGGAAGCGTTTATTTCCACTGAGCCATCTCCCTGGCCCCTGTAACATATCTTTAAAACAATGATATGTATAATTTGTGAGAGATATGGGCTCAGCCATGTCGATAGCCAATTTTCTAAGCACTTTGTTAAAGGGATTTTTCTCTGTATCAAAACTATTTGGCTCTTCTGTCAAAAGTCAAGTAACTAAGGGTGCTCACAGTTGATCTGCAATCTTTGCTTCTGTTTTTTTCTCCTTTATTTATTTTTATTTTATTTTATTTTGAAGAGTAAAAACATGCAAAAACAAATAGAAAAAAGAAACGTTAATAGACGACAATGCATATGTTAAAGATTTTCAAAACAGAAATAGCTAATTAACAATGGTGTTATATGATCTATGTTTGTTATCATTCTGTTACTCAGAATAAAATATGATTATGCAAGACAGGGGAAATAATTTAATATAGGCACTGGCATTCAAGAAATATGAGTATTACACATTGTTGTCCTCAGTGCACTTGCTCAGGTCACAGAGACCAGAGCATAGAGTAAGTCAAGGAGAGAATTCTGAACATTTTAACTTGCATCTCTTGCTCTTAAAGAGAACTGATGGAAACTATGAGTACAATCATTTCAGCCATCTTATATATTTACTTGCATGTTTTTCCCTTCATCATTTTTATATATTTTCTCCTTTCCCTTGTCTTCATTCCTTAATCGTTAATTTCGGCTTCTTTCCACTGTACTATGTCTATTATACCTTTCAGGTTTTATTTCTTCTTTCAAGTTCTTACACTAGGAACATAATATGATATTTGCACATGTGGGTCTGCTTTATTTCACTTATAAGTAGAGTCTCTACTTATACTTACATATAAAGATAACTAGATGTTTGTCTTTCATTGAATTTATCTTTCTTTATATCTGCATAGTACTCCACTGTAGGAAAATACCACATCTTTTTCACCTATTCCTCAGGTGATGGACATTTTGGCTGTTTCCAGTATTTGCCTATAATAATCATTATTTTTTTTGGCATGTCCTGCGATGGGTGCACATATATCACTATACCATTTTTAGTTCTTTTGGGAAAATATCCAAAAGAGGAAGAGCTGGACTGAATGGGATTTCTGGTCCTGGTGTCTTGAGGAGTCTCCACCCTGATTGCCATAGTGGTTGTAGCAGTCTACATTCCCACCAGCAGTGGAGAAGGGTTTCATTTTCCCCACAGCCTCTCCAGCGTTTGTTATTAGTTAATTTCTCTATGATAACCATTCTTTCTGGGATGAGATGGTATCTGAGTGTTCTTTTAATTTGCATTTCTTGAATGGCCAGTAAGTGAAAACATTTTTCATATATGAATTTGCCATTTGCTTTTCTTTCTCTGAGAAGTGTGTATTCATCTCATCTGCCCATTTTTGGATTGGGCCTTTAAATTTAGGGAGCCAAAATGTTTTTCAGTTCTTTATATAATTTAGATAGAAGTCCTCAGATGATGAGTGATCATTGGTCATGATTAGTTCCCAATGTGTGCATTGTCTTTTCACTCTGTTGGTGATTTTTTTGACATGGGGAAACTTCTCAATAAATGAGATCCCAGTTGTTGATTCTTTACTGTATTTCACATGTAGTTTGATAATTGTTCATGAACTATATTTTCAAGATTTCCTGTGTCCTATGTTTCTTATGACTTCAAGATTTCCACTTACTTTCTCTTCTAGGAAATTTAGTATTTCTGCTTTAATGTTTACATCTTTAATCCATTTTCACTTTGGTTTAGTGCATGGTGATAGACCTAGGCCTGATTTTAGTTATCAGCATCAGGAGAGCCAGTTTTTCTAGCACCATTTGTTAAAGATGCTATCTTTCTTCCAGTGAACATGTTTGGTCCCTTTCTAAAAGATAAGATGTCTAAGTGTGTTTGTAGCTATTTCTGCATCTTCTAATCTCTTCCATTGATTTTCAGGTCTTTTCTTTTTTGCCTGTACCATGCTGATTTCATAACTAGATTTGTAGTATAAATTCAACTCTGGGATAGTGTTGTCTCTTGCTTTGCTATCATTGTACAAAATTGTTTTTGCTATTCTGGGAATGTTCTGGTACTACAAGAGTTTTAAGATTGTGTTTTTATTTCTATGAGAAATGTTATTTGTATTTTACTTGGATTTGTGTTAAATCTGTATAATAGTATTAGAAATATGCTCATTTTTACTAGCTCATTTATCTCTTTCTAGGAACAGGAAATACTTTTCTATTTCCTGTTATCCTGCTTAATCTTTCTTATATACTGTAGTTTTCATTGTAGATGTCTTTAACTGCCATAGTTAGGTTAATTCTTCAGTACTTCATGTTTGTAGAGACTATTTTCATATGTTCTAAAATAGTTTCTTAATGAATTCATTACTGATGTCTAGGAATTTATTTACTCAACTGCTGATTTTAAAGTCTTGTATACTAATGGCTTTATTAACTCAGTGTTTTGGTGGAATTCTTGTTTCTATGTAGAGAATCATATAATTGGAACATGTGACAATCTAAAGTCTTCCTTTACTATTCAACAACAACAAAAAATACTACTGATGTGTGTCTTATGCTATTATCCTTCTTGTTGCCCCCTCAATTGTCTCTTGGAGTTGAGAGATTTAGAAATGTATTTTGTTGCCTTAATTTCTTATGTTTATATCATTTATTAGTAGGTAGGTTTTGTTTTGTGGTAGGGCTTTCAGATGCTTACAGTGTAAAGACTTTGTTCATAACATAGAGATCTTTTCATTAGTTAATTTTCAGTGATTTACTTTGAACATAGTTCACTATAGTTCCCAAGACTCAATTAATTTTGTTAATTTGAGAGGGGGTAAAAGTGTAATTAACCCAATGCCACGTTCCTAGGGACTGTCATGGTAATGTTCATGTCACAAACATAATCTGACTATTGGTTACAGGGAAAATGCACAAAAATGTAGGGCAACCTTGATAATATAAAACAAATAAATTATAATTGTATCATCCAAGACAAATTCAACATCAACATCTGGTGAGAACTTGCTGTATACCACCCTAAACCCTGGCAAATAAATCTGCCAATATATTATAAACATTAAAACAACCTATTGGATTTTAGTTAAGATGTACTAAAATCAACAGCTATATCTGTTAATGGTAGAAAAATAGTCAACTGCAAATGTATAGAGTTCATTATCTAAAGGTTAGTAAAACCATTTTCTTACCTTATTGGAGATAAAATAGTTGAGAGTGAGGAAATGCAAGAAAATATTGGAACCCCAAACTGTATGTTATGAACAGGAGAGAGAAGTGGTAGAAATAATTCTAAGAGATGGTGGAAAACTGGCCACAGAAATAGGTGAAGGTGAGAAAAAAACTAAGAAGAAAAAACAACACAGAAAACCAAGGTCAATGAAAATAGAGGTAAATATGATCTAGGTGAAATTGCAAGATATGTATCAAGAGCCTAACTCTAGTGAAAGTTTGTTATATAATTTATTCTATAGGAAATAGAAAATAATTATTGAACAGCTTCTCACCAAGATCAAAAGAAAAATACAAAACAGAAAATTGTGATGTATTGAAATGTGTAAGTATGAAACATAAATCACATAATTAAAAGTGAAGTAATCAAGTTGAAAAACTCAAAGAAAAATTTCAGCAATGGACTGTACCAAGCAGAAGCAACCACCAAGGAACATAAAATGGGTCATTGCAAGTCATCCAGTCTGAGGCACAGAAATTTAAAAAACAAAATAAAATAGGGAAAATTATTTAAGATACTTTTAAGATATAATCAAGTGGGAATAATTTATGCATAACAAGAGTTGAAACCGGACCCATTTAGAATGACAGGTATTTAAGCCTGGTTTTAGTATTGCTGTCTGCAGTGTAATTGCTTGGTTCACAGACATGAGCACATAGAGTTAGTCACAAGAGAATTCTATCTGTTACTGCTGTTTTCAAAAACCTGATGGAAATTTTTAGGACCATTACATTAATCATCTTATTTATATAAATGTATGGCTTTACACCCAACATATTTTCTAATTTTTCTCCTTTCTCTTTTTGTTGTTTAATCCTTAAGTTCTCTCCATTTAACTGTTATTCCTTTCAATTCTTATACCTTCTTTTGAATTCTTACACAAGGGAGACAATAAGATACTCACACAGGTGTGTCCTTTTTTCACTTATGAGAAAAAATATAGCATGCTTCACTAATTTGCATGTCACCCTTGCACCAAGGCCATGCTCATCTACTCTGTATTATTCCAATTTTAGTATATGTGCTGCTGAAACGAGCACCAGACAAATGTCTTTAAGAAATACAAATGCAACTCTCTTCCATTAGTTTTTTTCAAGCAAAACCTGAGAGTTCATTAAAAATATCACACCGCATGATAAAGTTAATTTCATCTAAGGGATTTGAGGATAGATCAATGTATATAAACTAGTAAATATGATGAACTACATAAATGAAATCAGTAATACAAATCATGTGACCATCTACTTACAAGAAAGTTCTTTGACAAAATCCAATGACTTTACAATGATAAAAGTAGATATCATGCTAAAATTAATATTTTCTGAAGTTTATTAATGTTGTATATGACAAACCTACAGCCAATAGCATGAATGAAGAAAATCTAAAAGTGTTTCCTGTTAAACCACAAGCACAGAAGGTGTCTACTCTTAGAATTCCTGCTTCATATGACACTTGAAACTTTATCCAGAAAGGTAAGTTAAACAAAAGAAATATATGGACACAACTCAGAAAGCATGAAATCAAACCGTTCCAGTTTTTACACGATATGATACTTTACATAAAAGATGAAAACATTTCACTACAAATTTTTTAAATATGAAAGATACAAAGTCAATACACAAAAATAAATATGGCCTTTTTATGCTCATAGTGAACGTGCTGAGAAAAAGATGTGGAAGTAGCCAGTACTGATATCTTCAAAAAGTAACTACAAAGCAACCTACCTAAAGGCATGAAATGTTTCTGTAATGATAATTATCCAATACCAAAGAATGGTAATGTAGAAGACATAGGAAATGGTAAGACCTCTGTTAATCATGGACTGCCAAAACTAAGGTGCTAAAGTGCAGTAGTACCACAATTAATCTCTAGAGTCAGACGATCCTTATTACAATGTCACGTTCCCTCACAGAGCTACCCAAAACTCCAGAAATTCATGCAGAAGCAAAAATGAGAGCAAATAGGGAAAGCAGTCCTGAGCAAAACTGGAAATGGTATGAGGCAGCACAGTATCCAATTTCAGGTTCTTCTTGAGAACTATAACAACAAAGCAGTGTAGTACTAAAACAAAAGTGGGCATGCAGACTGATGAATAGAAGAGAATGCAGAGAAACAACCAGGGACCGAAAGTCCTCTGATATTGGACAAAAAACTTGAAATATACTCTCAAGAAAGTGTATCCTTTTAACAACTTTTTCTTGGAAACATAAATATACATTTGTGCATACTCTAGCTCATCATCCTGTACTAAAATCATTTTAAAATAAATTAGAAAGCCGAAATATAAAACTCCAAATTGTAAACCACTGGATGATGGCAAGTAGTATACCTACCTGAAGTCATAGTTATAGGCAAATACCCAAAGGATTCCAATAATGGAAACAGCATCAAGAATAGGGATATTGCATTACACAGAACAGAAGATGGTGCACTGCAAAGGAAACAACCGGTGGAATAAAAGGAGAATTTACAGAAAAGGAGCTGATTTTTGAAGCTGCTCAAGTGATGGAGAACTGATATCCAATTTAGATAAAGAACACAAAAATATCAATAATCCTAATGATCTAAATCATAAATGAGCAAGATAATTGAATAGATCTTTTTCATAAGAAGGACAAATGGCCAGCGAATGTATGAACAAAGGTTCAACATTTTAATCCATTTAAAAATGCAAACCAAAAATATTTTTATTTTCCATCTCACCACATTCAGAATGGTCATCACCATTAATTTAAAAAATCACTATTTTCACAATTATGTGAGGCAAGAGGAACCTTCCAGTTTATGTTGGTGTAAAACACTATGATAGTCTTTGCAAAAACCCTTACACATAGGAGTTCCAATTATTCTAGCTATATAATTCATTGATATAGCCAGAAAGGATTAAAGATGGAACAACATAATGATTCATAAACAGTCCTGTTCATTAGAGAACAGTTTAAAATACCTAAGATGTAGGAACATACACTCCCATCATCAATTTAATAAAGAAAGGTATAATGAAATCATACATATATGTATTATTTATGCACAAAGGAGCATGAGATGTTTTCATTTGTAAGAAAAAGAAAACAATAGAAAAAGAACTCATCATCTTATGCTGAACAAGATATGTTCAGAAAATTAAATAAATATATTTTCTTTTATAACAATAAGCAAAACAAAGAATAAAAGAAAGAAAGGAGAAAAGAAAATGAGCAAGAGAAAAGAAAAAATTGTACCAAATAAAGAAAAGATGAATAATACTAGAAATTAGAAGACAGACTTTTGGACATGAGGTTGGAGATTGATGAAGTGTAAGGAAACGAGATTATTCAATGTGATTGAAACAATCAGGATATATATATATATATATATATAATATAAAATGATACATATGTATTAGTATTATATATGTGTGTAATTATATATTACTATATATTATAAATTAATGATATTATACATGCATAATTATACAAATTGACATATAGTATTAATTTACCAAAATAAATTTGATTTTTACATTATTATTATAGTAATAAAAACATATACTGCTAAAGAAGTCCTCAATATTTTTCTGTGTGAGCATATTTTGGTGCATTAGCACCTTAATCATAAAGTTAGGATTATTACAAAAATGCTATAACATTATGAAGTAACCCCTTCTCCAAGTCTCTAAAGTGTACATTATTGATAAGAAAAAACATAAAGTATAGTAACTTCTTTATGGAAATGAAGCTGTAAGCTGGGCATGGTGGTGCATGCCTGTAATCCCAGCACTCGGGAGGCTGAGGCAGGAGGATTGTTGTGAGTTTGAGACCAGCCTGAGCTACAAAGTGAGCTTAAGGCCAGCCTGAACTGCATAGTGAGACCCTGTCTCAAAAAGACAAAAAAAAAAAGAAATGAAGCTGTAATTCATAATTCCAGATCAATAATTGATTCTAGTTTTCAAAGGATTGCTACAATTTCTCTTCCAGTTTGAACTTTGTACATAAGGTCTTTGTCTACACTAAAGTCTAAAAAATTCTACTTATTCTACCTTCCTGCAGATTTAGTGTTTCTGTTTTAATATTTAGATGTATGATCCATTTTGATTTTAGTTTTGTGCATGGTGAACGATATGAGTCTAGCCTAAACCTTCACCATGTGGAAGGCCAGTTTTTCCAGAAACTTTTCTTTAAAATCTTTCTTAGTGAACATATTTGGCACCTTTCTCCAAGCCAAGGTAGTCTTTAGAGTTGTACCTATATGTTCCAGTCTGTTTTGTTGGTCTTACAGTCTGTCTTTTGTTTTTAGCCAGTACCATGCTGTTTTAATCTCAGTGGTTTTGTAGTATAACTACAAGTGAGAGATTTTTTTTTTTTTTTTGTCTTTTTGAGACAGGGTCTCACCATGCAGTTCAGGCTGGCCTTAAGTTCATTTTTTAGCTCAGGCTGGTCTCGAACTCACAACAATCCTCCTGCCTCAGCCTTCTGAGTGCTGGGATTGCAGGCCTGCGCCACCATGCCTGGCAAGTGAGAGATTCTGACGCTCCTGTCTTTCCTGGGTTTCCCAGAATTTCCTTTTCTATTCAGATATGTTCTGAATTCAAGGACTTCGATAATTGCTTTCTCTAATTTTTTGACAAACACTGTTGGAATTTTGATTGGTTTTCAATGCATATGTATAGCAATTTTGAAAGCATGTCCATTTTCACTACATAGGTTTCTCCTACCTAGGAGCAAGGGACCAAAATCATCAAGTGGGATCTCATATTATTATTAAGCAAGAGAAACAGCCAACAGATTGAGGAGACAACTCACAGTGTGGAAAAAATTTTCCAGTCATTTATAGATGGCAAAAAAGTACTGCTATCTAGAATATATCATGAACTCAAAATATTAAACTCCACACATTTAAAGGTCCAATCCAAAAATGGACATCTGAAACAAATAGTCCTAAGATGAAGAAGCAGAAACAACAAATAATATATGAAAAAATATTCAACATCACTCGTCATTTGAGTGATTCAACTTGAAACAACCCTGAGAATTCCATCTCACTGCAGAAAGAATGTCTATCATCAATAAATCGTCCAATAACAAATGCTGTGGGAGATGCTAGTGAAAGGAACCCTTCTCTGCTTTTGGTGGGAGTGCACACTGGCAGAGCCACTTTGGGAATTGGTGGGGATATTCCTGAAGAAAACTAGAATTAGAAGTCCCATCTGAGCCAGCTATTCTCCTTCTGGGTATCTTCCCAGAAGAACTGGAAACATCCCACCACAGTGATGTATGTGCACGTATGCTTGAAGGGGTCAGTTTGGAACACCTAAATACTGGAAATAGTCCAAATGTCCACAAACTAATGCATGGATAAAGAAGACTGTTTTTAATACAACAGAATACTACTTTTCCATGAAGGATAAGCTAGAGACATTTCTAGGTTAGAGGATAAAACCTGAGGCTATACTCTTAAGTGAAATAAGTTGGATATGCATGGAAATACTGCATTGTTTCTCTGGTGTGGAAAGCTAAAGAGTGTAAATAAGGAACAAAATGAATAAATGATATCGTGAAATAGGAAAAAGCATCCAAATGGGAAGGCAAAGTCAAGATGAAGAAGAGGAGAAAGGAAGGAAAAGGGGAAAACATATGAAAAAAGAAGTAGAAAAATAAAAATAACGCTTTTGTGATTAGGAAAGGGAATATGGATTGAATGGGGAGCAGGGAAATGGGTACAAAAGGATCAAGTCATTTCATGTACAGTTACAAATGCTCTATTAATTAGGAAAATCATTGTGTATACCTAAGATGTATCAATAATCTTACTAAAAATGATTACTACTAACATATGACTTTTGCTGGTCATGGCAGTGCATCATGTCATCTTCATGATCTGGAAGAGTAAAGCAGGATGACTGAAGCTTAGAAAAGTCCTTGATGAGTTAGAGAATTACTAAAGCCTTGTCTTATAAAAGGAGACAATGTAGCAAAGATCCTGGGTTCAGTTCCCAATTTTTTTAAAGAATAGAGGAAGCAAAATGAAAGAAAACATATGGCCTTAGTATTCTTTTGAGTATGAGAATATACGAATAACATAGTGGAAAATTATTAATGTGAATTCATCTCATTTTTAGTATTTTTGAATTATTAATCTTGCAGTGTAAGCAGGATCCATTTGTTGGAAGGGAAAGAGCCTAAAGTATCGTTTGGTTTGAAGTAGAATGCTTATAATGTTGACCTATCAAATAACCTCATTATTTCCTTGAAAAGAAAAGTTATCATCATCTGAGTTGCTTTCTCCCTGGTGTAATGTAATAAAGGAATATTTTCCTACAAATCAACAGGGTAGAGTGATTGGGACTGGTGTTCCTGATGTCTAGTTTCAAGGTTGCTGATCTCCCAGCTAGACCTTATGTTCAGGGATCACACTATATGTAACTTTATCACTTTGCTCCGAAAAAGACACTTGTTAAAGCACCTAGCTTGGGATGACCTGGCACCACCCCTCATTCCTATCAATCTTCCCCGGAGTACACTGGGCTGTAGAACACTTCCTTAGAAAACTGAAAGCCCATTTCTATCTGTGTGCCTTTTGGCTTCTCTGTTGTTTACCTTCAATTTCCTGTTCATGCCTTTGAGATTTCTGCTGGTGTGGATCCCTCTTCATCATGCTTTCCTGCTACTTAAAGTGTAATTGCCTTACTTTTGGCATTATAAGTATACTGGCAATTGATTATCCCCTGGTATAAAAACATGGAGTAAATGTGAAATCAGAAACCCTTAACATTCTGGAGGACAAAATAGATAAGACTTTGTGATTCTTTGCCATTGATAAGGATGCTCTCATTCTTAAGGTTGTTTATTCACTCTGTTGGTTGTTTTCTTTGTGGTTCAGAAGCTTTTCAATTTGATGTTGTCCCACTTGTTAATTCTCAGAACCATTTCCTGTGTAACTATCATTATGTTCAGAAAGTGCTGCAGCTTTTTCAAGGTGAATTGTAGCCCAAACACGCATGGTTTCTATCTTTTCATCTACCTTCCCAAGACCAAGAGGTTGGACAGCAAGCGCATACTCTTCAGGAAGGTGAAAGAGGGCACGCACAGCAAGGAAGCCGTGGAGTGCTTCAGGTCCAGAAACTGCAAGGCCAGCAAGATCAGCACCACTCACTGTGGACAGCGCCGCGTGACTTGTATGTATCCTGGCCACCAGACCAGCCCTCGAGCTCAGGAGAGCACATTGCACCCCAGCTGCTCAACGCATCCCCTCATCTCTGGTATTATTGCAGTTCCTCGTGGTCATATTTGCTTTCTCATCCTGTAAATGTAATTGGATTGCAGAGCTTATGGTTATGAACTGGGGAGATAGCTCAGTAGAGTAAGTGTTTTCCTGGCAAGTGTCAAGGTCCTGAGTTCAATCCCTGATACAAAAAAAAAAAAAAAAAAAAAAAAAAAAAAAAAAAAAAAAAAAAAAAAAAAAAAAAAAAAAAAAAAAAAAAAAAAAAAAAAAAAAAAAAAAAAAAAGTAAACAGTGAAAAATACATCAGACACACAAGCTTACACATGGCCTGGTTTTTCTTGTAGGATATACCCAAAGTACAAATAAAGAGCAAGACCAAAAGATAGATAGCTGTAGTAGGGAGATCAATCTCTACTGAAGGAAAGGGGGCTTGCAAATGGCAGTGAAAGAAGAACTGTAAAGCCCAAATAATTTCTAAGAGCATACATGAGGTTATGCTGCCATCCTGTTCTGTATGCGCCACCTTAGTACATCAACAAACCATGTCAGCTTGTATAGATTATTGCCTAATATTATGTCTGCTTAAGGCCATAGAGCTTAAATCATCCATGTTCCTAAAGCAAAGAGGATGCAAAAACCTCAGGTGGGGTCATAAAGACCTCAGGCCTAGCTGGGAAAAACATTTAATCTCCAGCCTGGGAACATTCTTGTAAAATAGGTCACTTTATACAATTAAACCAACCCATTCTCGGAATACAGCTAAAACCACAGAGATAGCTAGTAGTTGCCCTTTGGCCTACCCCTCTTAGTTACCTTAAAAAGTCATATATTCTCAAACCCACCAATTATTTTAAAGGTCAACCTAAACTAACCAATGCGATCTGCTTCTGTAACCTCGCTCCCTCCTCATTTTGCAGTTTTTGCCTTTATAATCCTAGCCCAATTGTTCATCAGGGCTCTCTGTTCCTGCACGTTCAGTGAGCCCCATGCATGCATGGAAAATAAAATCCCCTTGCTTTTCCATGAGAGGACGTCTGCTGGAGTCTTTCTTCATGCGGTGGGCTTCTCAGACCTAACAGAGCTAGAATGTATTATATATATGTACTAATGGTCCACAAAGAAAGTAAACATAAAGTACTGCAAACATCTTCCAAAATAAAGGAAGGCGATTAACAGGTGGAGTGAGAAGGGAAGGATGGGAAAAGGGATGAAAAACAGAATTTAGATATATTATGTACACATAGCAACTCCTCACAAAGAATGTAACCATTGTGTATTAGAAGGCATTTCTACTTGTCCAAAATGCCACAGAAACATAACACAGAATTTGAAAATTGTGATAGACAGTCCTAATATGGGTTCATAGAAATTAAAAAACTGAAACCAATGACAGGTGGAAAATGAATGTGACTTCATTTCTAGAACAGTTATGCCACAAAACATAAACAGCAGCTGTTCGTTGTGGTCTGAGATTTCAAAATGCAGTTAAGTTAATGATAATGTTAGTTAATCAATGCTTACAGAATGCCTCTTGGCAGTTAGCTATAATATACTCTTACATGCAGTCTTTCATACATGAGGTTTTCTTTTTAGCTTTGTTGGTTGAAATGTTTATTACCAGTTTAAATTGCTAGCTTTGTTTGTTAATTTATTATGTTTTTTTTAGTTCATCTTCCCATTATTTACAATACTAGAGTACAACACTGGAGACAGTTTTATCTTATGCATATTTTGCAAATTAGATGCCATGAATGTGCTTTATGTCAGTGCTTAGTGTGTTAGAACTATTTGTAATAGAAGCTTGAAAACTTAATATAATAATACCTATCCTTGCAGTACATCTGTATTTGTGAGTCAAAACATTTTTATTTTTTGTTTTATGTATTTGGTACAGGGTCTCACTATGTAGCTCAGACTCCTACTCATCCCCCTGTTTTCAGCCTTCCCTGGCATTGCAGAGTGACCAGGGACAGCGCTGGCATGGCATGTGGTGCTGGGGATCAAACCTAAGTCCCTGAACTTGCCTAAGCAGGCCCTTAGTCCACTAAGCTATCTCACCAGCCAAATTTTTGTATGACTGTATCTATAGAGGTGACAAGTTACAGCTTCTGATAGAACTTTTCCAAAGTCATACATCCATCACCTTAGTTCAAGTGCTCTGAGTATACACAATTATCAACTACAATGGACCTAAACTTTCTTTTTAGCTTACTTCTGGTGACCTTAGTATACCTTAGTGTATAAGCATATATATATATATATATATATATATATGTATATATATATATGTGTGTGTGTGTGTGTGTGTATGCTTATATATATGCTATTGCAGATTTCATTCTATAAAATGAACCATTAAATATTGTTATATTTTATGTTTCTATATAAAGCCTTTTTAACATGTACATCGTAAATATCTTTTAAGTGCATTATTTTTTGAGAAATTTTATTTGTAGAATTCTAATCTTTTGATATTTTATGTAAGAAATTTTAAGGGCACAAGCCAACATGCCCAGTCTGAACTGCTGTCTCAGCACACTCCTAGGGGCAGGCCTGAGAACTGAACCCCGGGCCCCTGCACCTCTTGCAGGCACTTTAATTCACTAAGCTATTTGGCTGGTCCAAGCAATTTTAAACTTTTTGGATGCTGATCTTTGGGGATTAGTGCCATAGTAGATAATCACATTTAGAATTGCGCCTTTCAGGATTGCAGATCTAATTCAATGCAATGTTCTAGCCTGTGTTTGCTTTGAATGACTGACCAAGTTCAATGATATATTCTTTTGCTCTTCATACAAACTTTGAATAAATACATTAATGCACAGAAAATGATTTCTATGGATCTTGATAGTGACTATGTTGATTACAAAATAAAGTTAGAGTGACTGCTATAGTGATTTTCTGGTGTTGAATCTTTCAGTCACTGAACATGAAATTTCTTTTTGTTTCTCTTACTTTTGTTATACTTTTAAAATATGTCCTACAGAATAATGGTATGCATGCTGTTAGATGTATACATAAGTATTTTGGGGTAATGTAGTATTAATTTAATTGGTGTGTATACTTAATTTCATGTCATTAATTGCTGATATGTACAAAAACAATGGGCTTTTGTAATAAATCTGTACTCATTGAATTCTGCTCTTAATGTCTTTTCTTCTTGTCATGCATTTAGTTTGGCTTTCTTTATCTTGTTATTTTAAATATTTAATACTAATTTCTAGAGCCCATTGTTTTTCTGATCTATGTGTGCATTATTATAATTCTACTCTAATTTCTGTGTTCGTATATCGAACATAGTTTGATAAGTCGCTTGTTCATTTTACTCAACTGTTAATTTTTCTTGAGATTTCTTCTTTGAGTTATGCAGTTAGAAAGATTTTGTTCACTTCTCATGTATTTTAGAATTTTTTAATGTATATTTCTGTTAATGGTTCTTAGTTTCATTTATATATTGTATAATTCAGTTCTTTTAAATTTACTCTGATATGTTCACTCCCAAAATGCTGTATATATTAGTGGATATACTATATGAGCAACAAAATAATTTGTATTCTGATGTTTATGTGTTAAGGGAGTCTACAAATGTCAATTACATTTAATTTATTTATCACACTCCAGTTCTTTCTCATTAATCTCATTTGTAATATCTGTCTTTGTTAAAAATTTGACCTGTACAAGTGGATTTATCTGTTTCTCCTTGTCTCACCTTTTTCTTGCATTAGTGTTGGTCAAAGAAACACTAACAATTCTGCTGATAGAACTGATGTTTTAATCATTTTCTAATTTTTCTTTTTATTTATTACAACTTTTGTTCCTCAATATTTGTAGTCTGAAATTAACATAACTATTTCATCTTATCAAAATTGCATTAACATACAGTATTTTTTTTTTTTGTTTTTTTGGAATGAGGAACTTTACCCAGGGCCTCGTGCTTGCTAGGCAGGTACTGTACTGCTGAGCTACATCCCTGACCTAAAATACTGTGTCTTTCCCTTTATTTTTCTGTGTTACTTTAGGTTTACTATGGTCCCTGGTTGTGTTGAGGCCCATGGCTAGATATCCTCTCAATGCCTCAGGCTTATCAGTGGAGGTTTGGGGAAGTGAATGTATCACTGTGGTTTGATACTCATCAATCAGTGAAATAGAAACTCGGCAGAATGGTGCACTCCTATAATTCCAGCTCTGAGGAGGCTGAAATAAGTGGATCACTGTGAGTCTGAGCTGAGCAGAAAGACCCTGTACCAAAAAATAAATAAATGAAAGATTAATCAACGAAATAGTACCCTGAGGAATTCAAAGGTAAATGTGTTCTGGGAGGTGAAGCCTTTTTAGGACTTGTGTATATACAGCTGCCTTAAAACCTCATGTGGTCATGGGAGGTGCTTTTCAGAGGTGGCTGGATTAGGGTGTGTGATGCTAGCATTAAGCTTGCGATGCTGGAAGTCAGGGTGTGTGATTGCTAGACATGTGTACTGATTACTTTGGTATAATTCCTGGGGCGGCTAATGGGAGGGTGTGGGAGGTAACATCGAGGGCAGGTAGCCTGGGTGGGGGACATGGATAGAGAGAAGCAGGCCTGCATGCTGCTTCGCCACTGCTGCTGCTCCGCTGCCTTCCGCTTGCCATAAACTTCTTCCTCTCTGCACTGCCCTCAGCCACACCGCCTGCCTTAGCGGCAGCCAACTCTGCAGCAAAACCTCTGCAAACTGAAGCACAGGAAACATGTCATTTTTATCCCGGGATCTTGGATATTTTGTCTCAGCAATGAGAGCAGTAACGAAGGCAAACCTGGCTTCATGGGGTGGGCCACGGTGGATGTGCCCTGGATGGAGATCTCTCCGCTTCCTTCCTCAGTCTCAGTCTCCTTCCAATCTGCCATGTCATGAATAACCCTCCTCTGCATGTCCGTCTGCCACATCACATTGCTTTGAAGACAGTGAAGTACGTCCTGAAACCTCCACAAAATTGGAGGAAATAAACTCTTCATACTTTAAACTGTAGGTATTGAGGCCTCTGTCAACACAACAAGAAAGTAAGTCATGAAGGTGGAGTACACATGAGTCGCATTGTTTTTCAGTGCTGGGAATTGAGCCTATTACCTAAAACATGCTAGGTAAGCATAATTCTACTAAACAATATCTTTAGCCAGAACCATATAGCTTTACAATGTGTGACGATCTCTGTCTTTTAAAAAGATATATTTATAGCTAGATCTATTAGACAAGACAGAGAAATAAAAGGAATAAGAATAGGTAAAGAAGTTAAATTATCATTATTTGCAGATGACATGATACTTTAGGTGGAGGACCAAAAAAAATCCCCCAAGAAGCTACTAGAATGGATATATAAATTCAGTAGCATAGCAAGATACAAAGTCAATATCTGAAAATCAGTAGTCTTCCTCTACACAGGGAAAAAAAAACACTGAGAGGGAACTTAGAGAAATAATATCTTTTACAATAGCACCATGGAAAATGAAACACCTTGAAATTATTCTAACTAAAGAAGTCAAAAATGTTTTCAAGGAAAATTACATTACTCTGAAAATAGAGATTGAAGAGAATTTCAGAAAATGAAAAGATTCCCTGATCCTAGATAGGAAGACCCAACGTTGTAAAGATGGCTATACTCCAAAATTGCTCTACAGGTTCATTGCAAGCCCTATCAAACTGCTGCCAACATACTTCTCAGACCTAGAGAAGTCATTCCTAAAATTTGTTTGGAACCTGAAAAGACCTAGAATAGCAAAGGCAATCCTGGCCAAAAAAGACAAGGCAGGAGGCATTACAATTCCTGACATGAAACTATACTACAAAGCAACTATGATAAAAATCCACATGGTACTGGCAATGAAATAGACCTGAGAATCAATGGAATAGATTAGAAGATGCATAAGTGTCTATAAACATACTCAGCCACTTGATCTTCAACAAAGGGGCCAAACATGCTTACTAAAAGAAAGATAGCCTCTTTAATAACTGGCCCTCTACAGGCCAAAAAATAAAACTTGACCAACATCTCTCACCATGCAGTAAGCTAAAGTCAAAATGAATTAAAGATCTAAACATTAAAACAGAAACACTCAATCTCCTGGAAGAGAAAGTAGGAGGAACTCTTGAAGACATAGGGGTAGGCAAAGAATTCATGAACAAAAATCAAATTGCACAGTAACATTTGAAAGAATTAACAACTGGGACCTCCTCTTATTGGGAAGTTTTTTGCATGCCAAAAGAAATTACCAACAAAGTCAAAAGACAACTGACTAATTCAGAAAAAATTTTGGCAAAATAGCACTCAGACAATGGTCAGCTCTCTAGAATATATAAAGAGCTAAAAAGCACTTGGGCCCCCAAATTTGAAGACCCAATCCAGAATTGGGCATCTGAGATGAACACAAACTTCTCAGAGTAAGAAATACAAGAAGCAAATAAATACATGAAAAAGTGCTCCACATTGCTAGCCATCTGTGAAATGCAAATTAAAACAATGTTGTGGTACCATCTCACTCTAGCAAGAATGGCTATCATAAAGAAATCAACCAACAACAAATGTTGGAGAGGATGTGGGGAAAAAGGAACCCTTCTCTACTGCTGGTGGGAATGTAGACTGGTGCTACATCATGGAAATGTGTGGAGACTCCTATAAAAACTAGGACTGAAAATACCATTTAAGCCAGCTATACCCCTATTGGGAATTTTCCAGAGCAACTGAAAACATCATATCATAGGGATATAAGTTTACCTATGTTTATAGCAGTACAATTTGTGATAGCCAAATCTTGGAAACAACCAAGATATCTGTCACATGAAGAATGAATGAAAAAGATGTGGTATTTTTATACAATGGAGTTTTACTCAGCCATAAAGAATGATAGACTCAAAGCCTTCATATTTATGTGGATGCCACTTGAAGATATACTCATAAGTGAAGTAAACTGAACCACATGTGTAAATATTGTATAATCTGCTGAGTATAAGAACTGAAAAGAAAAAGTACAAGTAGAAAGGTACAACACAATTAAAAGGAATGTGAGAACTTGAGGATTAGATAATGAAAAGAGGGCAAGGAGAAAAGTTATGAACCATGACAGGAGCAAAGCCATACACTTATACGTGCAAGATGAGCAAGGCAATGTTGAAATGAACAGTTACTTGGTAGGATTCTCACTCTGACTAATATAAGAGCAAATTGGTCAAGCCATGGCCGTGACTCATCCTCAAGCCTGACACTGACAAAAGATCTACAAAATGCAGTACAGGGTTTTGGTATAAGTCCCAAGGGGACTTGACAGACCTTGTTAGATACAAAAGTTACATTTCTTGTTATATAGGTCTTGCTTTATCCTGGTCTTAAGCATACACCAGAAAAGTATAGAAATGAGGCATGAACAGTGAAGCCACGTTAGTATGCTGAGCTGTGGAAGGCTCAAGATATCAGATTCAGATATTGCTAGACCTGTGGATAACCCACTACTATTACGGAATACTGGACTACATTGGAATGTGTTGCTGAATTCATGCACCTACAATATTTGAATGGCAATGGAATACCCCTCTCTGAAAAAACTAAAGCAAAAAAAGATGATATAAATGAAGGACCATTTTGTATCTGTATATACAAAATAGGATAGTTATCTAGCTACTTTCTCTTCATTCTATAAGAAAGATTTGTACTAATAGCGTTTGGGCAGGATATCATATCTGCATCCTGTTCTATGAATAACCACTACAAATACAACAATATGTAATGAAGTAATTGCTGTAACTCTCCTACCAACCTGTTTTGAAGCTGTCTCATTGCAATTTTTTCTCAATAAAATTAATAAAAATAATTTAAAAATGAAGATATATTTAATCCATTTACATTTAAAGTACATATTGACAGTACTTGTTTGTTTTTGACAACCAATGTATAAAAAGTTCCATAGAAATTATACAAATATATATCAACTAACTATGTAGTTTAGGCTGCCTTTGAGCAAACTGTGTAGATCAAGTCCACACAAGGTCGTTGCGATCGTCCTGCCCCAGCCTCTCGTGTGGTGGTTGCAGCAGGACCCCACCACAGGCAGGCATATTGCACAGTGTATTTGATGAGCACAAATGTATTTATATTCTATATGCATTAAACATTTAAAAACACAAGTATATAAAATCTGTGTCATCAGAAATACACATCTAGGGCCGGGGAGATGGCTGAGTGGAATAAGCGCTTTCCTGGCAAGCGCAGGGGCTTGAGTGTGATCCCTGGTTCCAAAAAAATAAATAAATAAATACACATCTACAATTTTTGTTGCTGAAGAATTTGTGTTATTCCCATTAAATTAGGAATATGATATAAATATTCATATCATCACAATTATTTAAAATTGTTCATTGTTAGAGTAATATAGTGCTATTTAAAGATAATATTCATAAACATAATAGAAATGTATATTCTGTCCTATTGAGAATTGAAGCCTGGACCTTTGCTCTGAGCTTCATTTCCTCTCCATTTTTTTAAATAATTTCATTTTGTTAAATTTTTAAAACAGATGAAAAGTATATTCCATAATTATGTGATTTTATATTTAAAAAAGATGAAATAAGTGAGACAGATATTGAAAATATAAGAAATATGTTCATTTTATTGCATGCAGAATATGTAAACTGATATTTTTATATCTAATAAAATAAATTTAAATTGTTTACAACATAATTTTATATTTTATTGGTAAATATTGATTTATAAAGGAGAAGCAAACACTATGGAATAATACTCATAAATACAATTGGAACAATATACTTAGAAAAGTAAGTATTTAGAAAATAAACATGTCTAAACATAAAATATTGATCTTTACAATAAACCAAAAGGAATCG
>PVKA01013240.1:0-55515 GCA_004027165.1 Ctenomys sociabilis
TTAGAAGATAAAATGCCAGCAGAGCCAGGGAGATAGCTCCGTAGACTAAGCACCTGCCTAACAAGTGCAAGGTGCTGAGTTCAATACCAGGTTCCACAAAAAAAAAAAAAAAAAATATAAAATCATCAATGCAGTTTATACTCTCAATCTATGTGTGCATGTGTACACACCAATACAGGCACACATACACACACAAAATTGCAAATATAAACCAGCCATAATAGACATATATATTTATACACACACACACACACACACACACACACACACACACACACACACACACATATATATATATGTATATGTAAATTATTTTTCAGACAGGGTCTCACTGTGAAATTCAGTCTTGCATTGACCTAACAATTGACCTAAAATGGTAGCCCACACTGGCCTTGAACTTGAAGTGATCCTCCTCCCTTAGCCTCCCAAGTATTGCGATTACAGATGTTCACCATGAAGCCCAGCTTCAAAATTAATTTGTATTAAAATGTAAAAACTAGTTTATATAGAACATGATTAAATAAATAAATTAGAATACCAGATAACAGTGGCATAGATTTGGGTAGCTTGCATTAATAACTAGGAGTTTTGCTGTTACTCTTGTAAATACCATAATTGTTTTGTGGCCTGACACTGGCAGAACTCCAACACTGATTTGAAACTCTGAAACTGAATTAGTGTCAAACCTTGATATGAGGGCCTGGGGAGATGGCTCAGTGGAATAAGCATTTCCTTGGCAAGCACAAGGGCCTGAGTTCAATCCCGGGTTCCGCAAAAAAAAAAAAAACCTTGATATGAAATTGAATTCTATAGACAAGTTTTAGTCACCAAGTAAGAATAAGCAAATCTGTCTGGTGGTTTCAGACTGTATTTGCATTCAGCTGACTTTCCTTTACAGAATGAGGCAGGGGATTCTTTTGTTCCTTTGTGGAATGGCTCCTCTCAATTACAGGGATGTTTTCTTTGAAACGTGTCACTAGGAGATCTTGCACAACATATAGAGAAACAAAGGACACATGGGTGTGAATGCAACACCTTAGGTTTTTCAGTAGAAATCCAAAATGTTGATGTTAAAACATTGGTAAGAGTGGAGTACTAGAGTTTAACTCACTTCTTAAATGAAAGATGGTGAGAATTATTGGTCAAGGACTAGATACCAAATAATTTCTGTTGAATTTCCAAGTGGATAACCCACCACTTATTAATTTGTTCCATTTGGGGAGCTGGGGAGATAGCTCAGTGGTATAAATGCTTGCCTTGTGAGCACAGGGTCCTCAGTTCAATCCCTAGTACCACAAAAAATGGTCCATTTTTATTCATAATAGTGTCAACTGCAAAGTGTCATGTGGCTAAAAATGACTCTTGTGTATTGGCAATAGATGGACTGCGCTGCATCATCCCAGCACTTGGAAAGGAACCCTGAATGTCCTCTTGTTTCCCTCCACTGAGTCCCACAGGGTATAGTCTGTACTAAAGTGATTTTACTCTGAACACTTCCAAAGACCAAATGAAAACAAAATTCCTAATTTGCTCAAGTCAGAGGAAAAATAAAATTAACAAAACAATCAGCCAGTTCTCAGAAACACACACAGCGCAAGGCATTCCACTTAAACACCTGAAGGTACAATAAAGTGTGATTTCAGACTTGAAAGTCTTAAGCACTGAAGATAATGCAAGAATCAACTAAATTTTTTCCTAATTTGTCCAGATTATAAATACAACACAGTGCACTTAAATACTTAGTAGTTGATATACTTGATTGCCCTTGATAATACCACTCTTTAAGATATTTTATTTTGGGATTCATTTCAATGTTTTGTTTTTATTTCTGGACAAATTAGACAAACTTCTCCACTTACATGCCTTTTATTTTCAATTAGAAGATGTGTTTTGTATCAGAATCCTTTATCCATCTTCTCTGGACCTCTTGATGGGATAATGTACGGGTAGCCTTAACTCACCATTTCTAATGTGGGCCTTTCTAACTAAGCATGCTGTCTTGATTACCTGTCTGGTAGCTTGTGTTCAGCAAATATGAGCACACACACACACACACACACACATTATTCCAACCAAAACTAGGTAGTCCCTGACTACCTGCCTCTCTATCAGAAATCTAATCAGCACACTGAATACCAAGCCCCTCTCAAATGCTTTGTTCAGGTTTCTTCCTTGCTTTGCATCCTTGAGCACGACTCCATTGTTCCTTCCCTCGATCTGTCTACGGAGCACATAGGACAGTTCTCACTTATCTTTATTCTGAACTCAGTCCATTGAGTGATTGCCCCATCTCTGTGTGCACCACACTTTGCACAAACTGTTCCCTCTCCAAGCCAATTCTTTCTGTCATCCTATCTTCCACATGACTAACTCCTGTTCAACATTTCTTCTTGAGCTTGACACTGTTTCATGGCAGAGGCCTTCTCTGAGTGTCAGCTCTGGGCTGTGAACATCTAGCTCATAATTCTACTTTGAGAGCTCCTGTTGCTGCCTGTCTTTACAGTTTTGCAGTAGGTAGAGTCTTGGAGCTGGTGGCACAATCTGCAGGGGCACTGTTTGCAAATGAGAAATGATTAGTGCCAAAGTGATTAAGAATTTCAAAAGTATGATAGTAGAGTCCTGGGCACTTGGCCTCTGTGCACACAAGGACTTCTTGGAGCCCCTGGCAAATATTTTTAGTTGCCTTTTTTACTTTATTACTAAACAAGACGCTTCCAAAAAGCAGAGTGTGGGAAATTGTACTATCTCCAATTATTCTTTCAGAATTTTATAGTTTTACTTGTCCATAATAGCTACTCAGAAAATATATCTGTTGATTTAATTCTCCATTCTGAGAAAGGACAGATCAAAATGGACATTAGCTTGCAGGCAACAACTACAAAATGAGAGGATTTGGTTAGCAGTTTTAATTGACTAGTTATAGTGCAAGAATTTATTTGAAACTTCTAATTTATAGTCATTTCCCAAATCTTTCTGAACACTGATTAAGGGCATAAGTGATAAATTGATGCTATTTTATGGATTATTGCTATTGAAATACAAATATGACCTACCCATAACATATATATTTATATTAATATAGTATGTGTTATTATCCTTTCCAGTATTTTATTGAAACATGAAAGTCAATGTATTAGCCTCTGACCTTCAGTGACCTTAATAAAGCTAGTGTTTTTCATAGGTGGTATGTAAAATTTCAATGAATATTACATTTAGCTTTATATAGGCAGGCACTCTGTTCCCAGGTATTTTGTTTGAATTCCATCTCTCATTTATTGTTTTACCTACATCCGTTAATCCTAAAGAACTCAAATCAATGTTCCACCCCAAGTCCATCTAAGATGCTGGATTCACTCTGCCATCTTATTCTGCTGAATACTGTATCTGTCCACACTAATTTAACAAATAGGAATTGAACACAATTTGAATGCTCTATAAAGCTCTGTGACATCAATTCCTGTGGTAGACAGCCCAAACCTTCTTCTCCTTTCCTCTCTCCTCACTGCTTTTTCTCTACTTCTCTCATCCTTAGATTTTTTCATCTATACACTGACAGATTTGGTACTATGATGTTCTTTGTTCTTCCTGGGTGACTCCTGCATCACATGCCTTTCTCAGTAGAAAAGTTTGAACCTTGGAAAAAGCAGAGCTCAAGTAATTGGAAGGAGAAGAGAATGGACCCTCAGAAAGCCCTGGGTGAAGTGGGCATCGCTCCCACAGGAGCTCTGCATGTATTTTCCTCAGAGTCTGCGGCACTGCACCAGTCAGCCCGAGTGCCCAGTGCAGATCTGTGTGCTAAGAGCTTCCGGAATGCTCGTCTGTCCTTATCCCAAAGGCCAATTTTCATTCTTATTTTATAAATATGGAAAGCTCAATCTCATGCCTCACTTAGTGATTCATTCAGGATCTTAAAATCGTTTGGTTTGGTCTCATGTTCATCTTGAGTCAACAGAATTAGGAAATTCCTAAAATTGCATCCTGAAAAAATCTGAGCTCATTGTTAAGGAAAAATAGAAAAGAAAGCAGCTCAATCTTCCCTTTCAGAGATTTTAAGGAGCAAGTGGCATCTTTCGGAACCACAATGAACATAAAAATGTAATTCTCACAAAATTTGAACAGGAAAGGAGAGCTTAAATGACAATGGGATAAGAAATACATTCTTTTGCTCTCCCTGGGCTTCAGTTCTGCAGATGATGGCATCCATTTCTGTCTTTTCTCTTTCTTGCTGAGTACTTCTGCTCAGGCCTCGTTCTGCACACTCATCATTTCTGGCATTCCTTTTCAGAGCTTCTTTTTAATCCCCCACTTCTCTTTTCAGCACACTGGACTACTAAAACAGCATTGCTCTAAGTTTGCTACTCAATGACACTTTAAGAAAAGTGGATTATTTCCATCCATGATGGCATTGTTGTTTTGTAGAACCAATGACTGCCCAACAAGCATATGGACTTCACATGTAACCTGTATATTCTGCCCCTTTGGCTTATGAGTTATTTTCCCCAATTTTATCATTATTGAATATAATTTTCTACAACTTTTCTGTTTACTGTTTAACATTCCTCAGATAGAGAATAGCACTAGAGAAGGTAATTTGACATTTTTATGATGCCTTATGGGGTGGAGCAATTCATAGTATTTGTAAAGAGATACAGAAAAGGAGATCCCACTCAGTTATAGCCTCATCTTATTTTTAAGATAAGAGAATACAAATTCTTCTTATGGAAGTGTCCAAAATTCAATTTTACAACTTTTTCTTCTCCTGTATTTTTGTTGTCCTTTCTGACACAAGGTCTCACTATGCCCTTCATGCTGGCCTTGCTAATTTTGCAGCTCAGATAGGAATAGAACTCCCAATGATTCTCCTGCCTTAGCCTTCTGAGTGCTGGGATTACAGGCATATAGCATCACACCCAGAATTCTCATCCATTCTTTCATTTTAACAGATTTACCATAACTTACAGAAAAGATAAATTTTATGTTTAATTTAGGCACAGAGTGGAAGTACAATATTTTAAAAATAAATTCAGATCAAAGACAAGATTGTTATCTCCATATTTAGAATGCAAACATAAATATTTAATACAGAAATCAAAAGAATTACCTAGAACCAAATAGTCAGGATAAAAATGGAAACTTTATCAACTGCTTCTAATAATTGAAAAAATATTTTTCAGTAACAATTCTCTTGTGTTCCTATTTGAGACTCATTTTTTTACAGTCTTTTAATTAGGAATTTCATCTCAGTATTCTTAATTTTAGTTTGTCATGTTGTGTATTTTAACTTGTTAATATGGAAGGGTAACTAAAGGCTCACAACAATTTTGAACAGTGGATCTTTCACAAAAATGAAAAAATACACACACACAGACACCACACACACACACACACACACACACACACAGAGTCATGCCATAACTTTCCATTTTGAAAGTTCAGAAGACAATTAAGATAAAATTCATCAGTCTTTCCCCCAGCATTTCTCAGCAGACAAATTGGAGGAACCACTACAATAATTAAGCAGCTGGTGAGATTCAATTATGAGAGCAGATTAAGGAACTAAGTATGTATAACCTTGCTTAGAGGCAACTGAGAAGGGATAGGAGTGAATGTTGACATATTTGAATGATACCTAAGAGTATGGAAATTAAATGTTCACCGTGTGGCAATTGGCAATAGAATTTAAAGGGAGCATTCAATAAAAAAATATCAGTAATAATAGCAAAATAATTTGGTGATAACATTTACATGCTATATAATACAACATTCAGATCTAAGCCAGTGTTTTTAATTTCAAGGACAACTAGTTTTATAAATGAAAGTACAAAGATCTTCTCTTTTTTCTAATAGCCAGATTTTTAAACTTATGCATTACACATTTTGCTGTTTTCATTTGTCATATAATTTTAAGACATTTCTATCATTCTTTTAAAATTAGCAAGTTGTAGTTGAAAAGAACTCAGATGTATTTTCTACATAATCTTAGTGATCTAAAAATAAACATAGTGATCAGCATAAAATTTGTCACCCTGTGCATTTTCACTTAAAAAGGAACATGTAGGTGCTGTACTATTAGCTAATGTTTTGTAAACCAAGGTTCATAAAGCACAGTAAGTCACCCAGGCAGACCCTCATTCTGAGCTCACAGGTACAAGGTTGTTGTTAGGTTCATTCTCATGTATTGTCTCTATTAATGTTCTGGAAAGAGATACTATGTAGAACATTTGTTACTTTCATATTACAGTGAAATGTATGTAAGGAATAAAATTTACTTTAGAAAAAGTATTGACTATTTGCAGCACTGGAAAGTAAACTATACAGAACTAAATGTGAAAATAAGTAACTGGTAGGCTTTATTTCACATAAAGTGCTGGAAAAATTAGTCATGTAGGTCTTGCATTTCAAAAAGGCAAAAGATGTATACAATTTGAAGAGAAACCGTAGTATTAGGACTTGCATTTCAGTTACTTCTTTTAAGTGTATTTGATGCATTCTCACTATGCAGCTTGGACTTGTAGTGATCCTCATGTTTTGAGCCTCCCCACTGGTTGGATTACAGGCATGTGCCACCATGCTTGGTTTTGTGGTGGGCTCAGCACACCCAAGGGTAGACAGTTACTTTTAAGGTCTTTCAAAACCCATTGGTATTGCTGAACTTGGAACCATTCACATAGATGAACATCAAATATACTTGAAAAAAGAGTCAAAGATCAGCAAAACTACAAAGGACAAATTTTTCTCTACTAACATGCTGGGTACCATTTGCTTACAACTGACTATAAATGGCATTCAGCACCTCATTCTGACAAACCTCACAATACTCCACCAGAAGGAATGCATGGCGCCATGCACTGTTACAGTCCTCTATAGGCCTAGCTTCTGATCAGAGTGCTCTGCCTTTGTCCGCAGTGCATGCCCACTCTCCTGAGGCATACAGGAGAGGTGAAGAAGCAGCACAGAATGAGATGGACCTGCTCCAACAACAGGGGCTGCTTCCCAGACAGGGCTGCTTCTTCTCTGGTGAAAAACTGAAAAGTCAGTGAGCACAGGAAAATATTTTTACATTGTGTCATCATCACTAAAAACACTCCAACTCTTTCCTCTTTGGGAGGAGCATTTTATGCTCAAGCTGCAGCTCAGTGGTGTTTGGAACCTGCTAGGTGCTAGGAAAACAGTGGTGAGCAAAACACATGAGGGTCCCATTGTCACGCATCTCTCTGCCTAGTGGGGAGCTTGCACAATTAAAGTAGAAAAATGTAAGAACAATTCATGCAGTGCTGGAGAGCAGGTAAACCTATAGAAGTTGATTTGGTGAATCCAAGTACCAGGCAAAGTCTCCTAAGAAAGTGGCAATGAAGTAGAGGTTTGTTAGAGTCAGACTTCAGATGTAAAATCAGTTAAACCAATTCCAAAAAGCACCCCAAAACCTTGACTCTATTATTGCTTTTTGACAGATTTCACTAGTTAACCTAAACCAAATTAGTTATAAAATGTGCATCTCTGTCAACTTTGCTTTATAGCTTACACATTCCCGTAGTCTATGAAAAACTCTTTCTCAGTACTTGACAGACCAGTAGTATGTCACATACAGAGGTAATTTAATACCAAGAGCAATATCTGTTCTGAAACAAAGTTAAGGCACACAGGAATGTAAGAAAAAATAAATTGAGGCCTGGGGAGTTAACTTGGAACAGTGATTCTCTTTGAGTATATGAAATTGTTCGTGTTGCTTAATAAACACTGGGGTTTTGCCTGCATAACACTCTCATAGAAACAGCAACCCTAGAGCTCTGGAGCTGGGCTTTGTTCTTGACTAGAGTTCTTGTGATGGAAGTTTTTGTGATTTACACTTTGAGAAGCACTAAGTTGAATATGTGCTGAGAACTAAGTTAGTAGCTATTACTTGGGGACAGCAAAAATAATTTGTTCCTTTCTCCCTCTTTCTCCTTGCTACTGCTTCTTCATAAAATTCCTGTCAAACCCACAGGACTTGAAAGAGCTTTCTTTGCACATAACCCAATACTGATCATAAGCAGGAAAACAGAAAGAAAAGTACTTCCTACACAGTTGCACATTAGAATCACAGGGTGAGCTTTAAGAGGTTATAATCTTCATTCAGGTACAATTACAGGAGCCATTGTTTAGTCATGGAGGACCCCTCCAAAGCATGATAAAAGGAAAACATACTAGGTTCAAAAAACAAGCAAAGCAAAAAGCACTGTCTAGTTTTTGATATTACAGTTCCTTTCCTAGATATTTTCATATCTATAAGTCTCTATAAAGACACATTTTTATTCCTCATTTATTTGTAAACATGATTGCTCAATCCAGAGACACAAAGAGAGAATCAGGATAACTATTTTATGTGTCTTCACTCTATTCCTGTACTTATGCTTCATTTGTTATGTTATTATTCATCTCCAATAAAACTGTTCATCATTTTTTCCCATTTAATCTGTACTCTGCTACAATTCTAGATCACTCCTTGATTTCAACTTTTATATATGATATGGGTTTTCAAGTTGATATTATACTCCCCTCCAGCGCAGAATAGTCTTCATCCAATGTGTCCTCAATAATACCATTTTTTTTTTATTTTATGCATTTGGTACAGGGTATCATTACATAGCTCAGATTTGTAGTGATTCTCTTGTTCTCAGCCTCCCCAGCACTGGGATTATAGGTGTGTGCCACTATGTCCAGACTCTGTAACTGGCTCAGAGATGGTTTAGAAAATAAGACAGGGCAGCTTCTATTCCCTGTGGTTCTCTAAGAAGAAAATTGGTAAAAATCTCTCATGAGATACTAGGAACTTCCTTCATAGAGGATTAAATAAAATAAATGTCTTATAATTTGGGAGTTATATAGATCATTAAGAGATTTTCCTGACCTATCAACATGCACAGATGAGAATTGGAAGACTTTTTAAGTGGCTGTGATATGAAAATAAAATTAATTGATACAGGGAACTTATGTTTGATACCAAAAAGAATTTGGAATTTCTTAGATAATTAAGGATTCAATTTATGATGCTGCATATAAAAGGGGAGAAAAAAATCAGATAAGGAATGCATGAAGGGTTTCAAAAGTCTCTTCCCAAGTCTCCTAAATCTCCTATTTAAAACTCCTAGTTTTGATTCTTTCCTACTTCTATTAATGACATCCGCAACTAAATCTATAATTGTGATGTCATTCTTCTGAATCTCTGAATCTTTGAATATCTAAGTGGATGGTGCTGTTCACCATTTAAGTAAGTGTGATCATCCCAACTCCTGCCTTTGATGTGTGCTCTGGGCCTAATGTACCAACCCAGTCACTTCAGATGTTAAGATCTTGCTGAAATGAATCTGATCAAACACAGTGCTTACAAACATTCAGTGTTTCCTACCATCCACACAAGAATGGGTGCCTGCTTTAGCACTTTTCACTCCACTTGGCCACACAGAGTGTTCTATGCACATTTAAGCTCCTTCTAAGCCCTGGACATATCATGTACTTTCCTCCTACCATGTCTTCAGTCACAAATTTCATACACCTTTTAGCATGCTTTACTTTTTATATTATGGAATCCCAAGCATCCCTAAATAACTACAATGTTTCTTTCTGCAAAGTTGTCCTGGGTTCACTGAGAGATATCTTCACTCCATTCTTACAAGCTGTATCCAAATATCTGGTTTTACTTCTTAAACTGTCAATTATGACCTAGACCTTCTTCTGAAAGTACCTAGCATTCCTGAGGAATGTGCCTCAAACAATGGTTGTACTACATAAGCCAATTCAAGAGAACACTCAAAATAATGCCTAGAAGACACACAATCAATGATACAGTTTTTATTCTCAAATTGAATCTCTAGCTTTATCATATAATATCACCCTGAAAGAGCATCTTTCCATTCGAGACTATAAACTATCATGGGAAAAGGCAATGTTTGTTTTGTTTTAGATATCTAGTGTACAAAATAATACCTGTATAACTCTGTTTCACTGTTTGAATATGTTATTTACATAATTTAGTACTGCACCTGGAATTAAAAAAAAAGATATGTTGTTGCAATCCTCTAATGGCTTATAATGTATTTTGGGAACTGAATTTTTTAGAAACACTGAAAATTATGCAAATTGCTGTCAAACTGAAAGCCAAATACTGAGAGTTTCACAGACCAAGGACTGTAGGAGACAGATTGGCCAGCATAAGCCCTGAGGCGGGGAGAACCGGAGCTTTCTTGAATCAGGAGAATTTGGACAGGTTGTTAAAAAGATGCTATCTTCTGCAGTTGGTACATTAGCTGGAGGGCAGCTGACAGTGTGTACAGCGGCATGAAGGTCAACATGATCACAGCTCGTAGGCAGTGGGTGCTGGTACAGTATACAAGAGGCATTTTGAGGTATAGCCCTCCAAGGCAGATGAAACCCAAGAGAGAAGCCACTGGGCATAAGAAGGTAAACTGGAGGAGTTAGTCCCTGTTTGGGCCAGTATCTAATATAGCTGTTTTTCTGTGGAAATACATTCTTGTGCTATCCAAAATCAAAACCTCATCTGATTTTCATTTTCCTTTTTTGTTAAAGGGGAGGAAAAGAAACACTTTCTAGATGGCACAACCCATCCTTGCCAAAACTTGTTGTCACTGGGTGCCAATTTGTACCCGTTAGGAACACATTCAGGAGCTAGGTGTGCGTCGCACTGGCAGCTGAGACACACAGGGTTCCTCTGTCAGGTGGAGTCCTTAACAGTTTTTAAGGAAAAGCATCACATAATCAGGAATGATTTAAGCAGCATTTTTTTTCCAGGAAATTATCTGTAGAATAGACAAATAGAAAAGCATTTGATAACCAAAACGCCGAGTTTACAGATACCAGTTCCTATTCAGATGTAAAATATTAAAGCCCAAACCAAATTATTAGGTGAAGATTTATAAAGGGAGTTAGTTATCTATGGTTCACAGTAAACCACTTTAGTCTCTAATTTTAGCTGACTCAAATTAGTTTTTTGTAGCCCAAGTTGTGTTAATTGCTCCCATTTTTCTTATTTCTCTTTTAATCAAAGGATTTACATAGTGAACTCATTAGAAAAAAAGTCATGCCTCACCAAATGAACATTGCCATTTTCTGCAATAATTATAGCATGAAAAGAAAGGTTAATTTGATTATGGATAATGGGATAAACAGAACATTTTCAACATCTGTGCTAAGTGATCATCAACATTTATTATATGTTCCCCAAGAAGGACACCATGCATGATATCCATTTTGTACTTCACACTTTATTTTATTTTATTTATTTATATTTTGGGATGTACTTCACATTTTGAAAATGAGAGATGTAAAAGTCACCAACTCCATCTGGAAGACAGAACACTACAGTGGTAAGTGCATGGGAGGCGTTGGAGGTCCTGCTGGCTAAAGCCTATGCATGGTGCCAGAGAACCAGGAAAGACCAATCTGTGCCCGCTGTATGGTGAGGAAGCATAAGTACCTGGCTTTTTCTCTCTAGGGTGTTAAATGAAAGAGCAATGGTTAAGGGCCGGCCAAACACTCAGCAGACTAAAACGACTGCTTAGGCAGAGTGAGGTGAGGGGGAAGGGTTAGAGTCCCAGTGTGCTCTGCCAGCCCTGCCCTCCCCCCAACACGCTGAGAGAGTGTCTGAGACTGGGCGTGGTGGTTCAGACCTGTAATCCCATAACTTGGGAGGTTGAAAACAGTAGAATCACTACGAGTTTGATCTACGTAGTGAGACCTGTAGACCTTGTCCTAAATACAGGGGGAAAATAAGTAATGGTTAATCTATGGCTCACAGGAGTCTGTTTTTATGTATTAATAACAATGATTATGGATAATTTTCTTTCTTATGAAATTAAAAGCTTAACAGGAGCATCATCTGACTGAGCACTGGTTTGCGTTGCTTCTCACAGAGAGAAAACCATTATGGATGTGAGCCAAGGCACTTCAGATTGTCAGCTCATTTGCTGAGTTTTAGAGGGATATTATTTTTAATTTTGAGGTCCTTTCATTCAGCTCCCACACAAAAATCACTGTCTTGAACTTCATGAACTGAATCCCGAGCCAGCGAAATCAACTAAAGACACTTCATCCCTAAATCAAGCTCCCTAAGCTGGCATGTCCCAGAGCGGCTTTGCAGAGTATACACAGTCCAGAAACCCCAGTGTAGGGGTGGGGAAGACTGCCTGACTGGCTTTGCTCATTTGAAAATTAGCCCAGCCTGTCAATGCCAGTGGGCGGCACAGTTTTCCCCATTAGCTTTCCTGGTCCACTCTGAAACCCGCTGATGTAAGCCAATCTCTCATTACAAAGGATGTTTGAAGATGCCACTCTCGTACTATTACTTCTAACGTTTTCTCTTTAGTATCTCACTGATTTTTCAGTACTTCCCAGATCCCTCGTGATTGTGTTGAGAGATTTTACATATAGTTTAATGAGAGAAAAGTGGGGCTCAGTTAAAAATGAGCCAAGTAAGTAGTCCACTTAATAAAGGAAAGATGAAAAACAGTGAACTCAAGGATTATTAACACAATTCTCTTGGTGAATGATTTATTTACATTAATACCTACATCAGGAATATTTTGGAAGTGCAGGCAGTGTTGTGACGCCCTCAGAAATCGTGCCATTGTGTTCCGCTTCTATTGCAAAGACTAACCCTTCTCTTATTCAACATGGCACCAGCTAAAATGTTTTATTAATCAAACTTCTCTATTTATCACATTGAGACAGTTTAAAAGGTCGCCTTAAAACACTGCACAGCATGTGAAGTGCCTTCTTAATCATCCAGGAAGTGTATACACTTTTGTGATAGAATTTATTTCATTCAGCACAATGCACAAAACGCTCCACCTTCTTGAATTTGAAATTTAAAATTTCAACTTCCCTTAAATCCTTTAGAGAGCTGCATAAGTTCAATTATAACTTGCTCCCTGCTGCTCCCCGCTGCACCCCTCCCTCCACATCCCTAGGTGTTGTGTAACATGCATAATGCATCTGAATCTGCACTTTATCTCCCTTGTTAAAAAATAAGCTTAGCGCTCATCTCAGACAGATTCCTGAAAGCATCTAATTGGTACTTTCTTCCAGGCATCATGGGTGTCCTGGCTGAATTTCCTTCTCACCACATGCCTTCTTTTCAAGGTTTTGCTTATATCTGTCTCTAACCATTGCCTGGCATAATAGGCTGTGTCTCTGTTTCAGTCTCCTAGGACCAGTTCCCAAATCTCAACTATCTATTGATTTCCAAATCCCAAATTTCTATTGTTATCTATTGATATTTATCTATTGATATGCCACTTCTGTCCATATGGTCATCTGTTACTCATCTGACGGTTTAAACACCAATGACATAAAATTCAGCTCATTGTAACCTCTGATCTTTACGCTGTATCATATCCATTACCAGATGTATAGTGGTATACTAACAGTTTTGTTGATAATTTTTTAGAAATTTTCCATGTGGCATGTAATAATCCATACTCATATAGCCTGGGTTACATAGTTCTTATGTTTCCCATTAAAGTGCTTCATTAATTGCACTTTACCAGAAAAAAAAAACTAAGAAATGAACATTAAATGACATTTGAAAAGGCATGTAATCAGATCAACTTTAGTGTTAATATTTATCTCGAGTAGCTTGATTCTGGAATCCATATATCAGTACACTTTGTTTCTCAGTGATTGGCAGAATCTAGGCTTGAATGTCACTTTTCAACGGTTTTTAGCAGTTATCTTTAAGAAATGATCTTATTTTTGAACATCAGTTGCTTTGTCTGTACAATAAATAATCATGTATCTTCACAGAGAATAGAGTATGAATAATCCATTTCAGTTTATCAGGGACTTGCCGATTTTCAGTACTGAAAATTTTATATCCCAGGAGTCTCCTGTGTTCTGGACACATCTAAACATTAGGTCATGCTTTCTTTGTATTCAGGTAAATCTTAGTGAATGCATTTCTTAATAAATTTCATTTTTCTAGACCATTGTTTTAATACTGCTTTCATAAAAGTTCTTGTACCGATTTTCTTCATTCCTATACTTAACATTTAATGAACATGTGCCATATTCCAGACACTATGCATGGAAATAAATGTTATCTTTCATTAAAGAGGAGCTGTAAAGTTTTGAGGAACTAATGTGTCTCTTCCAACCATAATCCTCAAGGAAGTAGACAAACAGCTATTGAACTGCAGGCCTATTTGACGTCAGACATACTCTGTGCTTTTGAAAGCATCTCCAGTATTTTATATTTCTGTTGAACAGATCATGACACTTCTGTCCATAAAAAACACACTGGTTCCATAAATTTTATAGACTGGCATTGCAGGCCTGTCATAATCTGCCCCTAACCCATAGCTGCAGCTTCATTTTTCACTTTTACTAATGAATTTGCATTTGACATTTGCTAAAAATCTGTTCTTATTTAAATTAAATAAGATATGACTAAGCATATTTTAGGAAGCATACCTGCCTTCTGTCTATAAATCTATCTTTATATTTAGATAAGCTTACATTAAAAAATTCTAAACCTTTTTTGTGACCCTCAAAGGCCCTTCAAATTATTACACCTCACTGGAATGCAATTTTTTCAAAAGCATGCAATCTTTCATTCTCAGTGGAATACTTATTTTACCCCAATGCTGAGGGAGGAATAAATTAGGACACTTTCTAGTCTTTATGACCTTGTTCAAGCTGTGCCTTTTGATTGGATTCTCTTCTTTGCCGTGCAAATTGCTCACATCCTTTAGGACAGCAAATAATGAGGCCGAGAAGAACAACTGGGTCTCATCCATCCTTACATTCTTAGTGCTGGCACTGTACTAGGTGTGTAGCAAACCGTCAGTAAACGTATCATGAGCTCAATTAAGTGAGTTGTTTATAGTTCCTAAACAGTAACAAGACTGGAGTAAATCCCATGACTAGATTCCAGCACCTCCTTTATGCCAATTTTGCTTCCTCCTCATCTGGCAGATCACAGAAAATTAATTAGACATTATTTTTTTTTTTCATTTCTTACTGAAAATCACTATAACTAATCCCTGGAACTGTGCTATGAAAGAAATATTTTCATTTTGAGAAAGCAATGAGATCCAAAGAAAATGGCGGCATAGTTTTCAATTCTTTGATGTTGTCTCTTAATATATTGTTAGGGTAAAAAAAGTCATATATAAAACTCTCATAACATCAAAAATTAAGAAACATGAATTTTAATGACTTCTAAGACTACTCTAAATAAAAATTATGCCATTTAATTCATATCCCTAATTAAAAACTTATGATGCTAGTTTCTATAGTATTTGGTTCTTAACAACTTCTAATCCCTGTTAGGCAATAAATATCCTTTATCAGTAGACTTTCTATCAGTTAAGCTATATTCCGCACATAGTTTATTTAAATGACATTTTTCCCATTCTCTTATCAATGGACCATTAATATTACCAAAACACAAGCAACAAATAAAGAATCAAGATCAAGCAAACATGAGGAGATAATAAGTTACAGACCTCTGAATATGTACCAGCTTCAGGAAAATCAATTTAAGTACATTTATGTTAAGGATGAATGACCTACATGCTGTACTTTATTTACAGAAAAGGTAGCTGTTTTGCCTATTGTTCATTATCTCTAAATGTGAGATTTATCAAAGCTCAATCTCATAACAACAGTGAGAAAGGAAATGTACAAGTTTTACTGGGGTTTTCATCTTTATAATCTTCATCCAGAATACCATTAGTTAGGCAGTCTCAACTGTTTCACCATCCCCAATTCACCTATAAGAACCCATTTTTTAAGAATATCTACTACCCACTCTCTATATTGAACTGTGAATTTATATTATAGCATTATCATTTCTGGAAATATTGGGTCCTTGAGGCTGATCTCCAATGTTATAAGGGACTTATTAAGGGATTTAGAGCCTGCAGTTCATGCTGTGGCCAAGTTCTTCAACCATTACACACAAGGCATGAAAACCTAGTTATATCAGCACTGATGTTCAAATATAAAGTTTTTGTATCTCCTGTGTTCAAGACAGTTTTATGGATTGTTTGTCCCATGTCACTGACTGTATTGCATCCTTCCAATGCAGGCATGAGCTGAGTGTGCAGACAAGTGAGGTGGCTAGCATGGGGCCACACATCGATCATGCAGTATGATGAATCCTATTACAGAGACAAGCGCCAGGTGCCATGGCAATAGGGGAGACTGTCCACCTGTTTCATTCAATCACAAGTACTTATTAAAACCCAACAAAATAGTATACAAAGAATAATTTTAGTACATTCTTTATACTAAGAATAATTTTACACTAGGAAGTGAAGAGGTTCCAATATTTTACCCACAGTATTTTTTTCTCAGTTTTACATTCCTAACAATCTATGTGTGCTTCAATCAGCTGTTGGAACAATTGAAAACTATGTGCCTTCTAATTAGATTAGCTTAAGCAAAGTTCAGAACTCCAAAATTAAGAAAATGTGTGTGTCAAAGAAAGGAAAGTCTCACACAATGGTTATTTTCCACATGTGCCTGCTGATATTTCACATAAAATGCAAGGACCCATGCTCAAAATTTAATATTTTATGTTAAATACATCAGCTCTACAGTCATGATGCCTTACTTTATTAATGTCACTGTAGAAACACAGAATAGACATTTCTTCAGGATATGAGAAAAACTCTGTTCTCACAGGCTTCCTCTAATAGAAGTCAGATAAGCTGCAGGCACAAGGCTGGTTCTCTTTTAAGGAATAACAAACCCTGAGGGGTTACGGGACAAATGATGTTGTTATATATCAGTGTATGCGCAAATGTGAAATATGCATACTTAAAAATAGCACAAACATCTAGTTCCTACACTTCACTACCAAAATTTTGGTCTCCTTGACTAGATTTTACTTAACACTCACTGTACTGTTTTTGCTAATTTCTTTTCCTCATAGTCTTCATGATTATATATAATGGGATAAACTGTCTTCCCAAAACTCACTTGAACTATATTCAATTTACTTGAACTATAATTGGAGATAGAGCCTTTAAGGGCATCATCAATTCAGATAAGAACTTCAGGGCATGCATAATCCAATCTAAAATTTTTCATATAAAAGAAGACTTGGACATAATGGGAGACATGAATTGCTACACACAAAAATCTCAGAGGACACGTGGAAAAGCTTTAGCTATCTCTAAAGCAAGGAAAGAGGTCAGGGAATAATCTAAAATAGCTCAGTAGAACAAGCACTTCCTTGGCAAGCGCAAGGGCTTGAGTTCAATTCCCAGTTTCATAAAAAAAAAAAAAAAAGGAATAATCCAAACCAGCAAACACTTTGTTTCTGAGTTTTAGCATTCTCACTTTGTGAGAACAAATTTCCATTTTGTAGCTATCCTATGAGTGGTATTTTGTTATGACCACTTTAGTAAGCTGATGCAAAACAATTAGAAATAATGAAAGAGTGACCCTTCCAGGGAAGGTGCTTGGGAACTCACTGTTCTCATCCCAATCGTACTTCTAGCTTCTGCCCTATAGGGATCCAGCATATTTTTGTGAATACATCAAGGAAGTACTTATGAAATTCTGAAATATTTATTGGACCCCTAGCCTCGAATTTCTTTTGTTTGACTTGAGGTTCTCTAGATTACTGAAATACATTGGAGTGAAAAACAAATGAAGAACTTTCACTCACAGGCATGGTTGCCTAAGGCTTGTAATTTTAGTACTCTAGGGGGATGAGGTAGGGGATGGAAACTGTAGTCCCAAGGTGGGCAACATAGAACATGAGTGAGATTCTATCTAAAAATATGTATCCAATTTTCATACCATATTTTGAGAGTATATTGGTGAAAATGAGACTGAAGCATAGGTACATAGAGGCATAAATGTGGGTTGAGGTAAGAAGTGCCAAGAAGAAAAAGGGATGGCTAAGGCGTAGAAGGGAAATTGGCCCACAGATTTTAGTCCTATAAGAGACTACCATACATGGGGAGCTTGGATACAACAAGAATTTATTTTTCCCTGTTTTGAAGGCTAGGAAGTTCAAGATCAAGTTGCTGGCACACTCAGTTCCAGGTGCGGATTAACTTCATGCACAGATGTTTTCTTACTAGTTCATCACATAGTCAAAATGAGCATAAACGGGCTGGAGACTCATGGGCAAGAGATCAGTCTCACTCATGAAGTCCTTACCTTTGTGTTGTTCACCTCACAGAGAGTGCAAATCTGAATACCTTCACTTCATTGCGTACTGGGCTTCAGCCCAAGGGCTTCTTTGTTTTTAATTGACACTCAAACTCAGGACCTTGTGTTTGCCAGGCTGAGACTGCGACACTGAGCTACATCCCAGTGCTAGGCATGGATTTTGCTAAGTTACATTCAGTGCAGCGCAAACAATTTTTCCCTCACATTTTTTTTAACTGAATATTATTCTTCACGTATTGCAGTCGCAGTCATGTATAAAATAGTGGATATTTTCCTATTCTCACTTTCAAGATACGCCATTTTTGTAAATTTTCTTTCAATAAAGTTTTTAAAAAATAGGAGGAGACATATTGATTATTGATTAGGAAAATCTAGAAGAAGCTGTTTTGTCAGAAATTTCTAAATATTATCTTTATTTCTTATAGCAGAATACACTTTTGGGCTTATAAAGAACAGCTTCCATGTGACCAGGAGGGCAAATGACAGAAATTTAGCAGGTTTCTCAAGAACATGTTGAACATTTCAGCATAAGCTTTTTTTTCACTCAAGCCTTTTACATATTGTTATATCTCTAAGGATCAAAATAATTTAGCTCTAAGACATCCGGAAAATGAACCATTATGAGCATTGTAAAAAACAAGATCTGGGGACTTGGGGAGATGGTTCAGTAGATTAAGCACTTGCCTGGTAAGCGTAAGGGCCTGAGTTCAATCCCTGGTTCTGCCAAAAACAAACAAACAAAACAACAGGCTTTGCATGTAACTGATGCTGTTTTATAGAACACAGCATAATTGGATACTGTTGTCATAGATTATGATAGAAGCATAAAAATAAAACATAATGAAAGGAACCTACTGCTTAGGTGCAGAACAACAAATACAGGTTACAACAGTATATTTATACCTCATTAATCTTGTCCATTTTTACTGCCAGAGAACTATTCCCAAATTTTGATTGCTAGTCTTTAGGAAAATCACATCATCTGCTAATTTTCTCATCTAATATTCTCATGATTTGATTAAGATATTAGCTGCAGTAAAAATCTACACATGAAACAATTGTGCCATCTTGGTCAGAGGTGATTTGGAAAGCAATGTCCATCTGACCCCATAACACTCTGTCCAGGGATGTCAGGAGAGGTTAAATAGCTTAACTAGATAAGTAATGAGTTATTCTAGTTAATTGGTTTGGCTATCAAATATGCAGATGCAGAGAAAACCAAACTGCAGACTAAGAAGGAGTGAGCAGAATTGCAGAGAGAAGCACAGAGGAGATTCTATGTGGAGACGGATTAAGAGAGAGCAAGAGAGTGAAAGTGAGGGAGCAAAACCCAGAGAGAAAGTCCTGTCTCAGCTAATGGCCTGTCCCTAGCTGCTCTTCACTCCCCTCACACACATCTGTTCTTCCCAGCATTTCTTGCACTATTCCTCAAGCTTGAAATTAAAATGCCTCTTAAACTTAAATAATACAACTTCCACAAAAGTTTTCAGAGATGTTTGCAGGCTATTTTCCTATCAGGCACTAAGAATCCCTCCCATACTTGCAAATTTCCCATTTATTTATCTATTTTTATTTTTTTGAAAGATTTGTACTAATAGTCTTTGGACAGGATACCATGTCTGCATCTTATCCTCTGAATATCTACTATGAAGACTATGCTCAATATATCGATTACTGTAACTGTCCTACTAACCTGTTTTGAAACTGTCTTATTTATATTTGTTTGGCAATAGCAAAATTAATGAAATTGCAAATTAATTTAAAAATTCCCATTTAGATCTTCCCATCCAGACAAATACTGGGTGCATTGTTTTCTCCATTTATGACATACTCCATACACAATCACATGAGCATCCATGAGGCTTTAAGCTGATTTCATGTGTCTTTAGGATATCTTTATTTGGAAAAATGCAGTTTGCCCCACAGATACACACACGTACACACACAGCCACGATTAAGCAACATATATACAGCTACATATATACTTTTGGAGATGTGAGAAAGATGGACTAATTAGCTTCTTTGGATCTGTCTAATGCACAAAGATCATTTATGCCACCCACTTAAAAAGCTTAGGCTGCCGATTGTATTTGAAAACTAAATGCATATGAATGGTGTTTATTCTCAACTTGTTACAGTTAATGTGACGATTAACTTTTCTTATTGGAGAATATTGACGTTCAGTGTAATGCCGAATAGAACTCGAAATCTGTGCCGGAATATCTGTAATTCTGTGAAATCATGTAAGTGGGAACTACCTTAAAAACAGCACCTTCTTAGTCAACAAAATGTCTGAAAATGCCACAGACCCGGTTACTACTTATGAGATACATAATTACAGAGGATCTAGGTCATGCTGTGCCTGGTAAAAGGACTAGCTGTGCGATCCCGAGCTCGCCGAGGCCGAGCAGCCCTCGTCTATCACTGCTCTCACTGTGAGCTGGAACAGTAGAGCTACCTACCTCACAGCAAGGTGGAAAGCTTAGGAGGGAAGTGAGCATAGATCACAAGACAGAACTGCTTCCCCCTAGTTAGTGCTCAGTAAGCGTCACCCGGTAAGTAGTCAATATTACATATTCCCAGAGCACTAGTGTATAAATAAGGACAGTATTTAGGTAGTATTCTAATCACCAAAGTCACATAGAATTAAGTCTCACAATAAACTTTTTCAAATATCCTATTATTATTTAAATACCTTTCTAAATATCAGATGAGGTAGAGAAATGATTAGTACCATAAAAATTAAGCTTGTATCTCTAGAAATGTGGCTAAACAGGCAAAGTAGGTTAAAATTGCCAGTAAATATGGAATTCATTATAGTGTCTCCCCCAGGAAAATGGCGGACTACACTGACACCAACCACAGTGCCAAATGCCATTGTTCTTTCTGGTATAAAATGACCGGAAGACCCCTGTGGCACTGTGGCTCCTCTGAGAGACTGGCATCTTTCAGCCTACAGCATCTTTCCCTCCAGCACAGGCATGGGGCCACTGAGAGATGAGAGGAACTGATCGACCAGTAAGAGCTCTACTGTTGGACTCAGCCCTAACCCCAAATAAATGTGTTCATGTAAGTCGCAGTAACAACCACAAAAAGAGGCTACATCTGATCTCACTTTTAATTGATTCTGAATTCTTTTCAGGTCCAAAAACCCAGTCACAAGCTAGCCAAGACATTTTTAAATTTATGTATATCAATAGATTTAGTTTTAATTTAATGACAAAGCTATTAATGATATAAACATGTGCTTTATCTAAGTGAATGCTTCTTTAAATACTTTTCCGAAGTGCATTTGAGGAAATGGTAGGGCTAATGCACAGGCAATAGACAGAATATGGCATAATAAATGCTATATCTTTTAAGAAGCAATGTTAATGCCAGACCAGGTTCAAATTCAATAAAACCCAGTTCTGATGTAGAAAGCCTTCTGTGAGCACTTATTAGTTAAAATGAAATCTTTTATTACCCTAGTAAATTGCCAAACTGCTGGAATAAATCCACCCAAATAACATTTACATTAAAATTGAAGAGAATGAGATATCACTACACAAAAATGGAATAAAATACATGCTCATTTCAGGTGCTTTACAGTGTGTTATATAATATTATTATTTTCTTATAAATCACTGGGAAATAAGTTTAATGATCTAAAGCATTGGTTTCAACCTATGCTTGAAGGTCCATCAAATTATCTATTAATTGATCTTTCTCAGCCTCAGAACAAATCTTCATCCGAGAATTATAAAGAATAAGATTATTTAGTTCCCAGAGTTGCTGAACTGTTTTCCATCTGATTTGCTACGCTGCAGAGATGTTGGCCTGCCATGGGCCGCAGGCACGTTTTTCTAGTCATTCCCTCCAACTTGTTCCAGGTCCTTTTCCTGCATTTTTAGTCTGCAGGTTTTTTGTCTTTAGGATGTCACCAAACACTGGGGAGCTGCAATGTGATTAAATACAGTGCAGCCCTCCTTGTGAGCAGCTATACTACGTGATCTTCAGTTTTGGATCTAAGTTTAACTTGTAATATTTGTAAGTACTAAAGGATATATCAGAAATTGTTCTTAATGAGCATCTGTTAGATGAACAGATGAGGGGAAGGATCGATGAATGTTATTGCTAATGAGCACTAATATTCAAAGTAAAATGTGCTCTCTTAATAAGGGATTCCATTTAATTTACATCAGTTGTTTTTAAGAAAGTTAATTTTGAAGTAGCTTCATTGGAATCAGTTCATTTCTATTTTCACTGTTTATTTAGATTGGGGTGTTCGTATATATTAAAGGGCAAAATGGCTTTTTCTCTGCCAACCTTGTCATTTGTTTTTGAATGAATTTTTCTATCTGAATGCATATATAACGTTTTTCTTCAGCAAGACCTCTAAATTTTGGCTTTAGGTTTCAGAGGTAAGTGGAGACTCTTAGCAACCCAGGAGCTGGCAGGAACCAGGTTCAGAGTTCTAGGGTAGAAACTAGATTCTACTTTCACACTAGAAGCTACATTTGTTTTCCCAAAACAGAATAAGGTTGGACAGATGTAGAAAAATGGATGGATTCACACGCATACAGGAAAGAGTGATTGTTCATCATTTTTCTTTCAAAGACCACAGTCAAAGCACCAACAAACTTGAATGGAAGAGAAGATCTTGCCAAAAATCAAAGCATTTTCATTTTGACTATTTTTTACTATGAGTTTTTGAGGGGAAGGTGCATCAGACATCTTTCACTAATTGCTTCCAAAAGATCAATGAGTCCAGACCAGAATGATCGGTTTGCTCTGAATACCTCCTCCTTATACTAGAAACCAAAGTAGACAAGCAGATTACTTCATAGGTATTACTCTCGCTTAACTTCTAGACAGCATCAAAGTTAGTAATTTCCAAGATTTCTTCATTTTTACTAAAGCCCTCTAAGATTGAAGAAGAGAAAGAACCAGTTGTGGCATGAAAAACTGTAATTACTAGAGTAGCCTACCAAGAATATGGGAAATTCACCATTTTGTGTGAGACCACAGGAATATGCATGTCAATGTCATGCAACTGGCACTCGTGTAGAACTCAGCAGTTTGCTTTCAGGAGTGAGGATTCTGGTTCAAGTCATTTACAGGTACCCTCAATGCTGCAAGGAAAGCACCTGCATCTTCAGAGTAGAACATGGAATAATAAAAGATGAAGTTCACAAAGCTCTCCATAACCTTGCAAAAGCCAACTAACATTTTTTAACACTTCTAAGAGCATGCTTTCACCAGAGAACAGTGTTTCTGCATTTAGCACAGCAGCTATAAAGGGGATTAGAAACACTGCTTAAAATGTTCAACAGCCTCAGCAGCAAAATTGTAGTGCTTTAGTCCTGTAATTTGGAGAACAGGTATTTTTATGCCTTAGCAAGCATTATACTTTATTTCACTTTGGAGAGTCACAGATGCTAGAGTTTTAATGAAAATTCTTTTTGCAAAAGTGACAATATGTATGTTTTTTTTCTCCAGTGAAATGACTACTAATGCTAGAACTCCAGTATCAATATGATGCTTGGTGAGAAATGCATCATTTAAAGTAATGAAGGAGAGTTTTTGGATCAGGAAGAAAGTAAACTTTGTAGCAGCAAAGTTTTCAGTTGTAATTTAAGGTGATCGGCTCACAGAAACTTGCTTCAAAGTAAGGCTACAGCTCTGCATATTTTTTGTCATTTGCAAAAGCTAAAATAATTCTGCTGAAGCCAAGCAGCTTTGGCGGCCCGCAATCTTTCTATAGCATGCTGTGCTCAGTTATGTTCAGTGGCTAAAAGCAATAACACTTTGATTCTAGACTAATATGTCTAGCTCTGCAATTGATTGTAAGCCACTTTATGAGACAGTCTGAAATCCTTCCTGTGTCTACTAGGCTTGATGAGCTTCTTAGCAATATAAATTAGCAATTTTGAACCTTCTTTCTCTCCCTACTTGTCTGTCGCCAAGATTTTCTAAATAAACCCTCTGTGTTTTCTCCCTCAGCATGACTCACAGGTGGGGTTACAATTCTGAATTGCTTGTATTTAATTTAGGTTTCGTTGTTCTCATGCGGTTCTCAGCAATGCCTCCTCTGTTGCACTCACTTGACCTGATTTGATTCCATTTTTATATTTCTAAAGCTCAGAGGTGTGATATAAATGTCAATACAAATTAATCTCTGTCCAGGAGTAATCTCTGGCCAGCACTAACCCCATAGGACCTTGGCTAACATAATAGCCCTAAAAGCAATTTTCTCTCAGTAACTAATTTATAACTATTTATTAACTATGTACTAATATTCTTCTGGACCAAGACAACTTTTTTATTTTTATTTTTATTTATTTATTTATTTATTTATTTATTTTTTTGTCTTTTTGAGACAGGGTCTTGCTATGCAGCTCAGGCTGGCCTTAAGCTCACTTTGTAGCTCGGGCTGGTCTCGAACTCACAACAATCCTCCTGCCTCAGCCTCCCGAGTGCTGGGATTATAGGCATGCGCCACCATGCCCGGCTAAGACAGCTTTTTTTAAATTTGAGTTGCTGGAAAAATCAAAAGCCATGGACAGCAGAAGTGTATGTGAATGGTTATTATATGCCAAATAAGGGCTGTATACATTTGAAAATGTGTGTTTCCTCTAGAGCATTTTAAGCTGATCAGTGGTGCTGGATTTGGTAACAGGGAACAGAATTCTTGTCCTTTTTAAATATCAGGTGCTGAGTGAGAGGAGCTGTGGCTTATACTTCCTCAGCTTGCCAATACGACTCAGTGTGTCCTGACTGGAAACCCCAGCCACAGGTGCTTCTATCCAGGGCCAGCCTTCTGTATCTTTCAGTAAAGAATTCTGCTCATCAAGATAGCACTTTTGCTATTTAGTTCTAGAATAGCTGCTCTCTCTATAGGAGCAGCATATCAACATAATTTTTTCTAGGTCACAGGACAGATATTCAGTTATTTCTTGGGCTATCTGTACACTATTAATTATACACAAAATAATACAGTGGCTTGAAAATATTGAAAATAATGATAATTTATTTAAATTTTGAAGTAAGTAAAGGGCTCAAGGGAGTATATAATATTGACTAAGGTTGAACATGGCTGTAAACGAGCTATCTTTTTCTATGACACACAGCAAGTAAGGGGTTTTTAGACTTTTGGGACAATTGTCCAAATGTAGCTGAGAATGAAGCAGATGAAGAAAAAAGAGAATAATAAACGCTGACACTGTGAACTGTATGACTAGATCGAGGGTTCCGTGCAGCCAGTGGCCACCATGACTATAGATACTCCATGGGACAAAAGTTAGTCTAAGTAATCCTTTGAGCTTTTAAGTCACAAGTCCAGTTATACCTTTGCAACAGAAGAGGACAAACAAGTAGAGAAAGAAGTGGCACTTCACACACGTGCTGGAGCTTTGCAGGTAGAGGGAGAAGCAGCATGTACCCCTGACAGCAAAGCTGCACACTGCCGAGGACCAGCCTTCTTGTACCTCTGCTGACCACAGTTTTATCCTTATCTATCTAGTTACTCTTTCCTTTAACTGACTGCTTTTGGTAATAGTTTTGACTATGTTTGTCAGCCACAGCAATTTCCATTTACAATACTTAGCCTAGCACATTCCACTAAATACACTTTTAGAAATGAATATCTCTTCTGCCTCTAAACTTATGAAGTCCCCTTGTCTTGAGTGTCAGATTCCATATGAGAATGACACAGAACAATTATAGCACTTGTAAAATCATTGAAGATTTGTTTTCTACCCTAAGATGCTCAGTGATATTTATTAAAACTATTTGTTTTCAGAAGCTGAGATGCTGGAACACAAATCACAAAGTTGCAGACAACAAAGGTCCAAAATGTCTTAACTATGTTGCAATATACAAGACATATGACATATATATATATATATATATATATATATATATATATATATATATATATATATATCATCCTCTTGCATTTATATATCAGTCTGGGCACATAAGTTTTCTAGCAGAGGAAGAGAAGTCTCTAGGATTATAAGACTGAAAACAAAAGCAAATGTTTCCACTGTTTCTAGAAAAAAAATTTTGCCTGTTGTCTGCAGAGGGAATTGAGAAAATAAAAAAAGCACCAAATCAAATAAAAAATAAAGGTTTATTATGGCAGTGAGTGAAGAGTAACTATTTCTACTATATTGAAAATTCTGAGCATTTGTAAAAAAAGTGAATGAAACTGGAAGTTCAAAGTGGGGCTAAATAAGACCTAGAAACTCTCATTGCTTTCCCTACATGTTTCTGCAGTGTTTGGAGCAGACCTGTCCATCAGAGTGGGAACTCGCTGTCCATCGCTTCTGAGAGAAGGTAGTATGATCTCTAATATTAGCTCTAGTCATCTGCACTCTGACAACGTTGCAGTTTCAAAGGTGATTTAGAGGCAACACTTTCAACAACAGACTAAACATCACAGTCTCATTTTTTTGATGCATTACTTATTTAATATCTCTTTGTTTCAGTTTGGCCTTGTTTGAGGGTACAGGAAGATTTACAAGTTACTACACATGTTAAGGGGAAGAAAAGAATTGGAAAGTTGCAACATAATACAAAACTGAAGTAGGTTAATGGGCACAGTAGGCTTTAACTTAGTAGCTAGCTAATTATATGAGCAAGGGCATCCCTTTGCTTCTTTGCAGTATATGTGCTGCCCAAAGGAGCTCAAGTCTCTTTACTTATATGTGTCTCATTTGCTCATTTTCAGATGATTAGATGGTTAAATAAGAAGAATGAAAATATTTTTCAGACATTTCTATTAATATATCCTGTGTGTGTATGTGTGTATGTGTGTGTGTGTGTGTGTGTGTGTGTATTTTAGGGAAGGGTCTACAGGGTGTTCAGGATCTCACTAGTTAGGACTTACAGTGATCCGCCTCCCAAGAGCTGGGATAACAGGCATTCTCCATCATGCCCAGTTTCAATTGCCATCTCAGCACACCCCAGGTGCAGGATGGGGGATCTAGTCCCTGGCCCCTGAGTCTGCTTGCAGGTTCTTTAATACATTGAGCTATTTGGCTGGCCCTCTATTAATATATGCTTAATGGGATGAAAGTATACCAGGTTCTTAGGAGATGGGAAAAGTCTACCGAGAGGGACAAACAGACAATCTTTGATATATTCACATAAAAAATATCATCTATTGACAATGCATGAATGTACAGATATTGTCTCTAAAATTTATAACTTAAATTTACTGTATAGGTCAATTCTAAGAATCTGTTCTAGATCTAAGGGAACTATAACTAAAGAGCCAAAGTTAACAATTTTTCTACTTTGTTTCACTTTTTTAAAACTTCGATTTCCATAAATACAGGGACACAAGTGGCAACAAGATAGTTTTAAAAACTTCCTTGCAACACATGCCAGGGAGGAGAGATGACCTGAATCTTGGGGGAAAATATATGGTACAATATTTTTCAGGACTACTCTTGTTGGGAATTTTAAGAAGTAGTTTTTTACTGAGGAGTAGGGTGATTGCTGTCATATAGTACATATAAAATGTATCTAATCTACCATCTCGGGCTGTTTATAGCTGCAGGGAGTATTTCATCAAAAGACTCTTCCTTCAGAATGAGGCGATGACTAATTTTTTTCTTATTTTAAGATCACGACTAATCCTAATCACATGTAAATGATGGATGTCCCAAGACATAATATCCACAGTCAACCACCCAAACTTCATTTCCATTGCTAGCTTTGCCTCATCAGGGTTTTGGCTGGAAGCTGATTTATCTGTGGTTATCTTGATAAACTAGCAACTAAATGAGCCAAATTTTTTCATGAACTACAAATGTATTATTTATACAAGGTTGTAAATACATGTAGTCCCCCCTTCCCCAGAAGGGAAAGAATAAATGGACCATAAGTTTGATGACGATTTCCACTACATTTCTCCTGCTTGCTAATGCAAACTTGTGAACTTACAATTTTAATTATCACATTAAGATCACAGAAAGATAATCAAGAGGATGCTCCTTGGGACACACATAGCCTCTGGTGAAAATACACTGGCAGTTCAGGGTGTAGACTCATTTCTATTTCTAGAATTCACCCTGAAAGAAATACACCCACACACAAGTTTGTATCATGCTTACAAAAACAAAACTGTTTATATAATTTATCATTAATATGAAGAGAAAAACAATTGTTAAATTAATAATTGTAAGATAAAGATTGAGATTATATACTACCTTACTTTCCATTTGAATATTCAGGTATAGTTTGTTTGTTTTTGTGGTACTGAGGATTGAACTCAGGACCTTGCGCTTGCCAGGCAATCATTTATTCTACTGAGCCAACTCCCCTGGCCCCCACAGGTATAACTTTAAAGCCAATAAATCATGTTGTCTGAAAAACATACATTTTTATTTTCCTAGTTCAGTTGCTCACTTCTAAAAATTAAAAGTATTTCTAACTCTCTCTCTCTCTCTATATATATATATATGTGTGTGTGTGTGTGTGTGTGTGTGTGTGTGTGTGTGGCATTAGTATTGACCTAGTATACTTTGTAAGCAAGGGGATACTAAAATTAACTATAAACGAGTTAGTACAGAATATGTTTCTTGTTAGTACTGTTTACATCATGTTCGATGCAAAAAAAGAGTTTTTAATCCAAAATTTGTCAGATTGATTTTCAAACATGTCAAAACAATCATTTTATGTTGGTACTTATCTATATTTTCTTTTTAATTATTCAAGAAGCATCAAAGCACTCCTAGTCCTAGATAAACTGTAATAGATTTTTGTTATTCTACTATTAATGGCTGCCTTAGTGAGACCAGGCTTTTAATTATAAGGTAGATTGTAAAAAGCCCCTGGAATGAGATCAAGTTAATCAAATTTCTTCAAGATATTAAATTTTCAGAACTTCTCTCAATATATTGAATATTTTCTTTACTTTCTATTAATTTGAAAAGTAATTTTCATTTACAATTCAGATTAACATATATTTCACTTAGACTAAAATAATTCCTACTTTAAAAATAATATAGCAAATAAAATAATACAAAAATTCTTGATAAATCTTTAAAGCATATACTTTTAAAACACAGAATGGTTTCCAAAATTGTATTTTTTTAAGATTGGAAAATTTTGTTTTGGGGAAAGAATAACAAGACAAAAACCATATATTGTTTTTTATAAAAGAGTATGTAGCTAATTTAATATGAGAAGGCTGATCTGATTCAAAATTATCCAATATTCTGATACAAACAGCTTTTGTAAAGCTTACTGGTATGGTGGCACAATAATCGAAGCACTGTGCCCCCCATCTGGGTAAGCAATGCAGACAAATTAGATTGCGCAGACCCCGCCTCAGTAGACAAGAAATAGTCTCTAGTGGAGTAGAGAGCCCTGTTGTCTCTTCTTGATGTCTTATCTTCTATCTATCTACCTATCTATCTATTATCTATCTATCTATCTATCTATCTATCTATCTATCTATCTATCTATATCTATCTACCTACTTATCTTTAAGTAAAACTCAGATTCTAAAAGCTACCCAGATTCCTGTGACAATTCACGAACAACGTAATGTTGTGTTTTCCCAGAAGAAGTGAGTTCTAGTAGTGATATTTTCAGTTCACTGGAATAACTCATGTACATCACAAATGGTACAACAGCCAACACATTTATTAAGCAATCTTCCTCATCCCTCCCTCTCCCGTTCCACATTATCGTATCATATGCCTTGCATCAATCTTTCTTTTCACCTATTTCTGTAAATGTATTTGCATATATAGGAACAGAGCTCTTCATTGGTTTGCGTATTATTGTCTATATTTTTATGTTATTGACATATTCATCCAAGTGAAAGCATATGGCTGTACTTTTTGGCATCCTCTGTGTTGTGCTGTGCTGTGCCTTGCTGTACTTTGCCTTGCTTTTCAAGGTCATGTTGTGTTGCCCATGGTCTCTAATTCCCATATTCAAGCAATCTCTCTGCCTTGGTTTCCCAAGTAGCTGGAACCACAGGTGTGTGTCACTATGCCAATGTTTACTACTGTATTTTTATTTTATTTTATTTCATTTCATTTCATTTGTTACAATGTCTTGCTACATAATTCAGATTGGACTCAAACTCAGCATGTAGTTCGAGCAGGCCTTGAACTTGTAACTTTCGTCCTGCTTCTTATTCCTCAGTGTAGGAATTATTGGATTATGTTACATGCTTGGCCTAACACTTTATTTTTGAGAGCTGCATAATAAACAACACATGAATTCCTGTATTTCCCCACTCTCCTCTTGGTGTGTATTTGGTTGGTTTGTATGTTTTTGTCAACACAAACTGTACTATAATATACAAACAGAGCTCATATATTCTTGCATATTTTCATTTTTATTTAATTAGTAAAGCTGTCATAAGTTGATTACAGAATTTATACATTCATATTTTCACAGGCATTGCCAACATGCTCTACCAAATGGATTCATATTTCAGCTTGTATGGTAGTACTTCTTCCAATGTTAGAGAAAAAGACTTTCATTTGCATTCCCGTTCCCTGTCAACTAACAAGAGTGGCATTTTTCTCATGTTCCTTGATCAGTTTTAGATGAGTTCCCACTAATACCATTTCTTTATTTTGCTATTACTTGTAGCTTTACAAATTTCAGCCACTGATACTTTTAAGAAAGATTAGGTAAAAGGCTAAAAAGGTACATTTAACTCACATGTTACAAAGAAGGCAAATTTGTTTAACTCAATGAGTTCAATAAGACATATCTATATAATTGAATAAATATTATCTTTCTGAAATGGATATAAAATGATTCCAACTGAAATGAAATATTAAGTCACAAGCATCAGAGATATAGTGACTATATTTCAGGCAAATTCTATGTTTCTGTCTCTTACATTTAGGACAACCTTTCCTTTTTAAATGTTCTGCATTTCTTTGGAGTATTATTAACTAAATATCTTGGAGAAAAATGTGCTAACAAAATTGATATGATTCCTCAAGTCTGTGGCAGATAAAACTTTATTTTTCCCATAATTGTATTTCATGACCTAGTATCTCCCTTCAAACTATATTTTAGTCCACTCCAGAAAATGGTCTAAAATATAAATGAGCACTAGAAAAAATAATACATATTCTCACTCAATCTACTAAAATTGCACAAAGAATGTCAACACTAATCAGACCAAGTGACACAGTAGGTTTATCTCACTTTATAACGATTCCAGTTATGGCCTGTTCTCATGTTTCCCAGAAAGACAAAAGAAAGAAAATGTCAAATGATTACTGGAAAGACTCACTGTTGATAGAACTTCATCACATAAAATTATCACATAAATAGACAGATCTGCACCTTAGGGCTTGACTACAATTTTCAAACTGAGCTGAACATTTTTCATAGATATACATGAACTATCACAGCATATATATTAACTTTTACTTAAGTAATGGATCTATATTTATATACAAGCAGAAAACAAATTATAACTATATCTATATCTATCTATCTATCTATCTATAATCATTTGTCTTAAAGTTAGTGACTAAGTCACATTTTTTGAGACATAATAAGCTCATATCAATAGCCTTTAGGAAATTCAGTTTGGTTTAATTTCTACCCTGATACAATTCTTGATAAGAGAACAAAAGAATTCATGAATCACTTCTTTAAGGATGAGAGTTGTGGAGAACTTAGAAGACCAGCAATGAAAATAAGTGAAAGTACTAACTTGGTCGCACCATTACTTTGATTCAATATTTACCTGTGAATTTTGTATGAGAAAACAGCAAAACCAAATATTAATACATATATCTAAAGCTCATATATAGGTAATCTTATCTAAGCAAATATTGAGCAAAATCACACTTTGATCTTTTGTACCAACTGAATAAGGCTTGATAGCTTTTATTTTGTGAAAAGGACTGACTAGGTAGAGTTTTTCTTAATGCAGTACCTTATAAAATGTGCTAGTCTGGAATAAATAAGGACAGTAGAAGTGTGAAATTTGGAAAACTAAAGAAAAAAGAAATAAAAATAAGACGTGATATAAAGTATGAGGGTTATCCAGGTGGAAAGAAAATGTCTGGTTAAAACTATCCATAATATTCAGGTTTAATTGTTATCACTGCAGTTGACCTTTCTTCCATCCAGTTTTTCTTTGAGAATGTTTCTCCATAGAAATTCAGAGGGATACAGAAAAGCATGACAAAGTAAATAAATATTAATGATTGCTATTGACTAAAGCTAATAGATATTAAAATTAAACTTCCTTTCCTACACAGGAAGGAGTAATAGAAGAAAGGATGAAGCAATGTCAACCTCTTCCATTGTCCTAAGGTAAAAGGATCTGGGAAGACAGAGGGTAAGGTACCTTTTAATTTAGAAAGGGTCAAGAGTTAGAAGTGGAGGGACAAGAGTACTTGATAAAATATAGCAGACAGATCAAGTCTAAGAAATCACATGAAACTGAAGATAGCTGCTGGTAATAATTCTTCAGAATTTGTGCTATAGTCCGTTAAAGACTCTTGATGATAGTGAGAATTTATATAAGTTGTTTTAATTTGTTTAAACAAATGCTTTTTGAAAAAGTACACTTGTACATTGAATTTGATAGATAGCAATTTAGGGTTTCTCAATAGACTCATTTTCTAGGTTGCTGAAGGAATCGTAGATTTGAAAACTTAAATTTACATGTTCTTTGGAAAGATCCTTCATTCCATATGAAAGAATTTCTCCATGGATTTTTGTTTTCTTTTTTAAAATTAAAGACATTAAAGAGCAAACTCATTAGAAAAGATAGAGTTAATAGAGACAAAGAAAAACAAAAAGTTCCAATTCTTTTAAACTGTTTTTCCTGTGTTATCAGAACAACAGCTTGAATCTATAAAAATATATTTTAAGTCCTGTATTTGTACTTTTCCATGCAAAAGTATTGTTCTTTTCTATGAAATTTAAATTAATGATATTTAAATCAAAAGACCCATTTAATAATTAAGTTTCTAAACACTAAATGTGGATATTATATAGCTATAGAAATTGCGAAATTGCCCTGTTCCTCATTTGGAATATTCTTTCCATCTTTTATAGAAACTAAATGCAGGTTAAATTAAGCATCACACAAAGATAATTCTGAAAAGAACTTCATACATATGTGACAGAACAGGCTCCTAAGCTAAATATATATATATATCATTGGAAATTCCTGGATTTCCTTACATACCATTTTACTTACATTGGAAAAGCTAGGTATGAGTTGACAATATTGGTCACAAGTTGCTCAAATTCTGCCACATTCCATCCTTTCAAAAATCTACTTACTTACTTGGCACAGGGTCTCATTACAAGCTTGAACTCATAATGATACTCCTGTGTCACACACACCCAGCCCCACCAGTGGATGGCATTAGGTACCGATTGTCCAACATGGGACCCTGAGATTGCCAGGTAGGTGCTTGGACCACCAAGCTATCTGCCCCCGCCCCCAAATTCCTTCTTATAACCTTCTTTTCTGTGAGACTGAACATAAGGTTTTAAACTAACTAAAGTTCAGCTTCTCAAAATTTAATTCTTTAAAATTTAAAAGTAATCTTGTGAACTGTCAACAATAATTGTGCAAGGATCAATTGGTATGAAATGCTGGTGGATTAAAAGGTTATCAGAGATTTGAATGGTAGACATTTCAGAAATGTTATCAATCACTAGAAAATGTTCATTGGACATCATTACAATGTGTTTAATGGTTAAACTTGAAAAAAGAAATAATACCAAAATTTTGGATTTTATTAGCCCTAAATTATTGATCAATTTGGTAAGGATTTTTTCAAGTAATCCTTTCAAGTGCAGATAACACAAATAGTCTTTTTGGTTAACATGACATGGCAAAACCTTTACAATGGGTTTTTTTCCTTTTGAACACCACTATTGTACTTCAATATATCTATGAAATAATATAATGAACTAGAAATCAAATAGGCTTTGGCAGTAAGCTATCCAGTTCGTTAGGCTATGACATTGGCTACAATGTTTTCTAGGCGGTTAGCATTTCTCAATTTGAAAAGAGTAAACATTCATCTGCCATAGGTTTCCTTTCACTTGTAAGACAAAAGTAATTCGTAGTTTGTACATTGAGAGATATATGTAAACTAAGGAATAGGTTGCCTGGTACAAAGTTAGTGTTCTTGTGTGTTGTCTATTTTTGGACTATGATCTATTATGTATTATAAACACTGTCATTTATAGAAGAAAAAATAGAAAATATAAATTTTCAAATGAGATAGTATTACTTGTGTCAAAGAATAATTTTAGTCACTAAAAATAATGTCATAAAATTTGATAGCATTTGTGTGATATAATAATGGGTTGAGAATGATACAATATGTTTAGTATGATGCCATTCTCATCTAAAATTAAAAATGCAGGCCTCGAAATATGGGTCCATGGCACAAAACCTGCCTAGAAAACATGAGGTCATGAGTTTGATTGTGGTACTAAATAAATAAAAGTAAAATTAAAATGCATAAACATATATTCTTGAAAGGATAGTACACAAAAATGTTAAGTATGACTCTTATTATAAGATGCTTTTTAAACATTTCTATTATTTTAATTTTTCCAATTATAATTTAATGATATGCTACTTGGTATTTGGAAAATATAGCAAAGCCTGTTGTGCTGTAACCCTCAATTTTAAAGCACAAGATAACTGATTAATTTAGAAACTGTACTCATTATTCTTGAAGTTATGGAGAAGTGGTGTAGGAGCTAAGGCAAAGACGTTGTAATACATCTTGTACAGGAAGGGCTTCTCAGTAAGATCTAACCGTATAAGTTATATGGAGAAAAATCTGATTGCCTTTGAAAACAAAGTAATATGGCTTATGAAAAATAAATCCAACCAGTCATACTGTATAGGCATCTTCCCCTAGTGGAAGAAGGGAGATAGTGGGTTGCATGAACACAGTTAAATACAGCATGTGACAGAATACAATATGATAATTTTTATTTTATCCTATTAACAGAATTGGTTCAAGTTCAAATGCATCCTGTCCTTGCCTGACAAACGGAAGATGAACTGTCGTAATACTTGAAACTGTTCATAAGGATAAGAAGGAATTCAGTAGAAATGTCTTATAGTATAAACTGTACTCTGAATTTTCGTCTCATTTGTGATATAGAATTGGGTCATCAGTAGTGCATTTAGAACACCGGTTTGTACTAATTTGAAAATCCTTACAATTGACAGAAAAACAAATAACTGCAAAGAGGGTTACTCTCTACTTCTGAGAGAGAGAAAGAAATGGGCTCAATTTTACTCTTCTGAAGAAGCAGAACATACAATATGGAAAATATTTTGAGATGATACTTAGAGAAAAGTGGTAATAGGAAATACAAGAATATTATACGTGCAGAGGCACTTTAGTTCAAAGAGTGGCCCTATAAAGTAACTTATTTTTTCCATTTTTCAGATAAGGACCTTGAGCAACAGAAATACATTAAATAACTGGCCCAAGATCACACTTCAGAGGTAGAGTTAAAATTTAGACTCCCTTATAACAAAGCTCGGTAGCCCATGGTTCTAAGCTGTGATAGACTGTGGAGCATTTTAAATATCACTCCAAGGCCAACAGCCCCCCACCCTTCCATGATGAATTCAAAATCTCCCTAAGAATTACAATTTAAGGAGAGTGACACTACACTTGGATTCTAAATCTGGCTATTTCATTTTCAAATCCTATGTATTCCATCACACCACTTAAGATTCACTTGTCATTTCCAAACCTTTAAAATAAAGAGAATGATGTAATCTCTCCTATTTTTTCCAAGTCTAATATGTAACTTTCATCAGAAAGCCATTGTTCAGTATATGTTTCAGCTACTCTGAAGTGTGTAATGTGACTTCTGAGGGCTTACTATTAAATACAAAGGTCTGAATTGAATTTGATGAGATACTCTGGGTATGGGCGGGGTGAGAGTTTCTGTTGAGAAGGACTCATCTTGTGCAAGAAAACTACCGAATTATCATAACACAGTAGCCCAGAGTTGAGCAGTGTTCAACAATTTTTCTAAGTTTTTTTGTTATTCTGCAACATCTACTCTGTGATTTTTACCCTGAAGATAGTACTTTTTGCACTGTAATAGAGGAAAACAAAAGTCCATATTCTGAATATAGCAGTATTTTTAAGAGCTATCATACAAGTTCTGAAAGTGACATACTTAGTCAAGGGGAAAAAAGTAAAAGGAACTTGCAAAGAAATGTGCAGAGAGAAAGGAGAAAAGGACTTGTAAATAAAAGCCAACTCAGCTGTCTAGCAGATTTGTCCATAGTATTCTAATTAAGATTCACTTATTTTATAAAATATTTGAGTGTGAGGCAGTGGGTGAGGTACCCATAGGGTCTCCTAGGTCTTGAGCAGGCAAATCCCAAAGAGCTGAGCTTCCTCTGCACTCCACACCTTCTATCACTGAACCCTGCCTTGAGTCACTAAAAGATGAGGGTCTAGGGATTCTCTTTATACTTTACTCCAAAGTTGTGAGGAGGAATGATAAAGGTGAAGAGCAGCTCATTATTCTTGTCTAAAGAAAAACTATACACGGAATCTCCAGGGGACTATAGCAGATATACACTCTTACTCCTCTAATCTGCATTTTTCACCTAGTTGCAACTTGAAAGTTCATTCAACAGAGGCTTCCTAGGTAGATGGCCAATGTATCCATTTCGGGCTACCAACTGCCATCACTACTGACAGGCTATCACCTGTCAGAATTTTAAATTCACACTTAAAATACAATAATTATGTTGTTGACCATTCTTTCACTTGATTCTGGAGACCAGTAATCCTGTAGGCTGTGGCCAAGCAGCATTATGCACTGAATGACTCCCTTTTCTCACCTCATGCTTGGCTGTACAAATCTCTGACTATTTCTTTAAAGAATCATTTCCATTCCTGATTCCTTTCTGTCTGGATTTTCTGGGTGGGGTTGCCAGGAATGCTGCATCTCCAACAGGTGGCCAAAAACTAGATCAGTTTGTCCCTAACAGCAAGTACCCATCTGCTAGCTGGAATCTCCATGTGTTCTTTCTGTTTATTACAGCAGCTGAGCCTCAAACTGGGTTCTTTGTGGGCTACAGGCAGATTCTCAACAAGGTAAGCCAAAGGGAGCCTGGCCATTAGGAGCTGGTGTAAGACCACCTAAGCTGGAACCTGATTTTCCCATGTCTTTCAAACACTTACCTATGGCTACCCCAATACTTTGCCACAGGGCTTCAGTGGGGCATCAACCAGACATGGTGATGATAGTTAAAACTTCAAACAAAAATGTTTGTGTCATGCTAATTTATAGTCTTAGTGTTTTATTTTGAACTTAAAAATATTGTAGAGATTATTACTGCCCAGGCTTGAGCATTATTGATTTTTGAAGAATAGTATCATTAAGAAATCTTTAAAAATAATCATATCTCACCAAGTAAAGTCAATACAAATTCAGTGAAGCATTGTGTGAGGAGAGCTACAATCAAAAATTACACTCCGTAGGTAGGCTCAGATGATGCCATAACAGAGGCAAGGCCTTCAGATGTGTTACATTTTTGTTAGCCATAATTCCAAGAAAGTCCAAGGACAGGCAGCTCAATGGTGATACACATTTTGTGAAGATTTCATATAGATCAGCCTCTTCCAACCAACAAAATTACAAATCAAATCACTGAATTATGCTGGGCGTGGTGGCATAGGCCTGTAATCCCAGCACTTGGGAGGCTGAGACAGGAGGATTGTTGTGAGTTCGAGACCAGCCTGAGCTACAAAGTGAGCTTAAGGCCAGCCTGAACTGCATAGTGAGACCCTGTCTCAAAAAAGACAAAAAAAAAAAAAATCACTGAATTATTTTATCTTGGTCTTCAATATTTGTAGAAAGTGGATTTATGTTTTCAAAATATCCTAGAAGCCCATTTTATTTCTTTCATTTTCTACTCCTGCTCTGTTCATGCTTGGGAAACACTGGTGGGGAAAGAAGAAGCTATTTTTATAGAAATAATAATCAGAAATTCTTTATATAGGTTCCAATTGAGCATGAGTCTGATATCCAACAAAGAGCAGAGTGGTCCTTTCACAAAATAACAGAAAGGTCTACTTGATGGAGTGCTTTAAATAAAAGCAGTTTTTGTAATTGTGGTTGAAAGTCTTAGGAGGCTCCAGGCAGGCACAAAGGCAAAGCTATCTCAGGGAACTGAGGACGTGCATTTGCAAAACTGTGAAGAGCAATTTCCAGCTGAGGCAATTTTTGTCAAACATCGTGTGGCTTGGCCGGTTTTGGCTTTTCTAGTAGAATCCGTAGCCCAAGGAACTCAACCTGAGCCCTGGCTGCCGTGGTGTTCAGGAAAGCAGGGAACAGGGAGTCCAACCACCAGATGGGGGAGTCTCTTAATCTGCTGAGTGTGGACCAGGGTCTGGATGCAGAATTTCAGCCACCTCCTTGCTGGCACTATCCTTACAACTTCACACTGCATGGGATTTTCAGGGGCTCTGCCAAGGGAAGAAGCTGAGCCGTCTGCAAATTTGAATCACCTCAGAGCACCAGGCAAGAGGAGGAAAAAGTGCTTTCCTTGCTGGGCTCTAAGCAAATGCTGCTCTAACTCACTGAGTGCCACAATGTGTGTTTCCTGGTCCACATTTTAAGACTATTCTGTTTTGAATTTTTTCTTCAACTTGGACATTTCCCACTTTCTCTTTTGTCCCTCTACCCTTACTGCCGCTTGTATTAGTTGTCACTCATTTCTTTATAGTCAATTAGGACATCATTCACCTCACAGAGTGGTTTTGGTGCTTGTTCGATGGGGAAGGGAAGCTGTACATTTTCCTAAATCTGAAGACTCCTTTTTGACATGTAAGTATTCTGGTACCTAATAGCACCCAGGTCAGGGCTTATCCTATGGAAACAAATGTGAGAAAGCAGGAAATCAGACCCCTTGGAAAAGTACAAGATTGCCCCAGATTCAGCTCTTTCACCTAAGGGTCCTCCCTTAGTTTAACAAAATAGAAAATTCATTTCTTCAATTATGTAGATAGTGAGTTTTTTAAATATTCAGTATTATCTGGAGAACATCTCCAAATTTAAATTTTTTGAACTTTACATCACACTTGCTCAGAATTCCCAAGGATGTGTTTGATGTGCTCTGTACTATGAAGAAGCTTTCTGGAGGCTCTGAGGCACATTGCTGGCAGAGAGGGAGCCTGGAGCTGCTCTGAGCATCTCCTATCCCGCCTCAGCTCTCTCTGGTTCTTGTTCAGCCTGTCTTCTATTTAGATGTGAAAATTGAGGCCGCCAGGTGAAAATTACCTCCATTAGTGCTCTATTTTGTTCTTTCATATTTTTTTTCAATATCAGCATAGAAAGCCACCCATTCTTACAGTGAGTCCAACAGGAAAAGAGACTTAGGAAATTTTCACCTTATTTTCTTAGCAGCGAGTCTATTACTTCTTGAATCTAAGACACAGTGTCACACACGAGTCTCCAGATACTCGAGCTGGATTAGTTCCGATTCTAGCGTCACTAAATCTCAGTCACTAAATTTATGACTTCTCACAAAATTACTTAAATATTCTGTATCTTAGTTCTATCATCTATAAAGAAGAAATAAACCTCATTGGGCTATAGAAGGAAAGAGTTATTACTATAAAATATTTGGTGTCTGCAAATAACATATTTTTTCTCCGAATTTTTTAAAGGAAGATTTTTGTTCTTTTATGGCATTTGGCACTGTCTCCTGTATGATTTCTGAAAGAAACCATACTCATCTAGTTTTTTACAGCACTTTATTCTGGCTCACTGCTCAGGTTTCTCAGAACTTCTTACTAATATTTTTGAGGAGAAGGCTTTCATGTCTCCCATTAAATGTGGTGTTCTATCAGGTAATGTCATTGACATCTAAGTGACAATGCCTTCCTTGTGTCATATGAAATCATTACCTGGTCTTCTAACTCTGTTTCTATTTTGTACCTCAATGAAAAGTTGGTATTCCAATTTACCATGATAGAAATACTTATCATCAAGAATACAAGAGACAATAAATGCTGGCAAGAGTATGGGAAAACAAGAGTGAATGTAAGAATGTAAACTCATACAGCCATTGCAGAAAGCAATATGGATTCCTACAAAATCTAAAGGTAGATCCATTATATAACCCAGCTATCTCATTTCTTTCTATATATGCAAAGGAATCAAAGTCAGCATACTATTGAGATAATGGCATACCCAACTTTATAATGACATAATTTACAACAGTAACAAAGTTATGGATACAGGCTAGGTGCTGGTTAAAACATAAATTGGAAAGAAAATATCCTACAAATACACAGTGAAGTGTTATTTGACCACAAAGAGGAGGGAAATTCTGGCATCTGTATGAAAGTGGGTGGAGCTGTAGGTCAGCGTGTTAAATAAAATAAGTCCTACTGAGAAAGCCAAGCAACATATTTCCTCTTTTATGTGGATTCTAGGGGGAAAAAAGAAAGCAGACACATGGAAATAGAAGATAATTGATTAGAGAGGGGAGCAGGGGCCAGAGAAAGGAGAAGCACAGGGAGGGTAATGTGGGGTGGATATGGTCATGTGTACTATGTAACTGTATGGAAATGCCACAATGAAACCTCTTTCTCTATATTCAGTATCTACTGCTTAAAGAAAAAAAGAAATTGATAGCAACAATATTGCATAATTACTTCTAAACATAATATTTTACGAGTCGTATCTGTTCTGGAGTAAACATTTGGACATAGATTCTGAAAATAAATTAGCCTTTATGAAATAATGTTTTGCATGTGGAAGAGAAATGCTTTTGGTTCATTTAACATAATAATGAGACCATTAGATGATGCTAAAATAGGAATGGCAACTTTTCATCTGGTTAGTCAAAAGCCTCATGCTACCAACATGTTGCTTTCTTTTAAGTGTCGGGATATTGGGGGCTCCTCTCCTTAAATATCATTAACTCAGATTTTATATATTGTTCAAGTATCTTCCCACTATAAGTACACCCTACTAAGAAGCCAATCCATAGAAATGTCTTAGGAGAAAGAAGGAAGTAACAGTGAATAAGGTGACAGGATCTGAAGAGGAAAAGAGAGTGATAGACCTAAAAGAGTTTAGAGCAGAAAATTTAGGCATTCACAGATATAGGAAGTCACTGTAATAAGCCATTTAGGTCACAGCTTTGGAAAATTTGATGGCTGGTTCATCCACTATTAAAGTAACTAAAGAAAATTTTATCCATTATAAAACACATTAAGAATCAGTTGAAACTGAGAAAAAGTCTATGTGACAAATCTTGGCATCACTAAGCCACATTTCATTGTGAAAATTGAAAACTGAAAACTGAAAAGCAAAAGCCTCAGCTGATGGCCTTAGAATCTTTTATAGTCCAGTTCCAGGAGCAAAGCCATGCCTAACGTGAAGATAGATGGTGAGGTAGTAATCGCAGACTTAAATTCTGTTATCTTTGGTAACACCAGACCATATAAAAATGGTCACGCAGAAGAGACAGCTCAGTAGAATAAGTGCTTGTCTGGCAAGGGCAGCGTCCTGAGTTCAATCCCCAGTACCATAAAAAAAAGGTCATATAGGGCTGGTGGGATAGCTCAGAAGACTAAGTTCCTAAGATCCTGCTTTGGCAAGCGCAGGTTCCGGGGTTCCATCCCCAGTCCTATATGCTATGCTGGCCCTGCCCCTGTGGAACAGTGAACTGATGACTGAGTCTGGGCTCGGTGGCACCCGCATGCAATCCCAATCCCAGCAGGCTGAAAACAGAAGGATCACTAGCAGTCAGAGCTGCTTGTACCTAATACATTAAAAAAAAAAAAAAAAAAAAAAAAAAAAAAAAAGATCATATAAGGCTGTCCTTGCCTGAAGCTGTTCAACATTCCATTACTGTATCATCTCTTATTCTAGTTCCAGAGTGACAGTGGTTGGGACTGGTATGCTCTACAGTGGCACGGAAATGGTTTGGTGCAGAGAATGCAAGATTTGAATTTCATAAAACACGTTTATGGCTGTAAATTAATATTGGAATTATGATTTGCCTTCTTGAGAAGCTCTTCCCACAGCACAGAATGCTCCGGTCCTGTAGACTACCTTCACATGGCACAAAACTCCCTGTCCAGTCTCCCGGACAGCTTTAGATCTGGACTTGGCAGCCCTTGCTTGGGCTACACTCGCAGCCTTTTCGCTTCCGTTGATGGTCCAAGTCCTCCTAATTCCTCATCCTTTGATATCTCTGAGATTCTTCAGAATAAAGATTAAATACTTTGGTTGGGGAGCACAAGAGATAGCTCAGTAGTCTCAGTGCCTGTCTCGCAAGCACAAGAACCGGGGTTCTATCTCCATTGCCGCATGCTGGTCTCCAAGCCAGGCATGGTGTTATACATGTAGCGAGACTCCGTACCAAATAAATTAAAAAAAAAAAAAAAAAAAAAAAAAACCGAAGCACACACACACACACAGACATACAGGAGAATTATTTTTAAAAAATGTATTATTTGGCTGGGCTCAAGGCACTTCTTCCTCCATCTATTGCTGACACTGCAGCAGTGCCTCGGGTGCCGCACATTCATGATTTTGTTCCTTGGAATTGTAGGTCACACAGTTCAGAAGGCCATCCTCTTCCCACCTGAAGTGCCTTTGCTTTTGTCACTGTTCTCCTAAACCGCCCCAGTATTCTTGTTTGGTGCAATAACCAAAAGGGCTCTCAAGTGGTGTTTTCATATACCACACCACCACACCAGGGCGTTAGCACAGACACCAGAGCACCTCGCCGCCGTGGAGCTCAAAGCCTTTGTTCGCGCCCCCACCCCTTGCCTTTCTTTACCATCGCCTCAAAGTTACTCTGCTTTCCTCACCAGTCACCCCACTGTCGTCATCTCATTATATTTTGCTTGAAAAGATATCTTTTTATTTATTCATTATAACAACCAAGGAGGTGAACAGTTAGACCCTCAAATTTTGAAAAACAGGACAATTAATTTTAAAACCCTGTATTAACTGCTTATGTTGGGCCAAGGGCAGCAGTAAATCCATTTTAATTAATCGATGAATTAATCTCCAGATTACTGAGAGGCAAAGAGAAAATAGAAAGTAAATGCAGTAATAAAAATATAATAATATAATCAACTTTGGAAAGCTAGTAAATTGAACTAAATACTAACAAGAGAGCAATAAATTAGATTAAATTGATATTTAAACATTATAAAGTATAAAGATTCTTGACTATATTTAGCACTCATATTTAATGCCATAATATTTTTTTTTCTATCTAAATATATTGAAAACAGAGAGAGGCAGAGTGAGGCAGAGAGAGAGGCAAAGAGAGAGAGAGAGGGACAGAAAGAAAAAGAAACAGAGAACTTAGTATAAATATACTTTAGAGAAAATAGTTACAGGCAATATGTGTTGATATGCTTTAGCCTAGCAATTATTTTTAATGAGATCATGAGTCTATTATTTAATGACAATTATTTTCGTTTTGGTTTCTGGGCATTTGTGTTGCAGGTAGGTTTCAGTTCTTTTTTTTTGTTTGTTTGTTTTATAAAGGCCCCTGTTTCTGTCTCCTTGGCATTATCAAGGCTCTAGAGAGTTGTTTGGATGATAACAAGTGTTGCAAACTGCAGGTGAATGGGCCTTGAATTGCACAAACAGCAAAAGTAAAGCATTTTATAATAACAAAGATAGAGGCTGGGGAGTCCTTATGAATATGTTATTAAGCACCTGCACTCCAGTTTCTAAACTGGAGCTGTTTGAAAAGAGATGCTAACTTTTTGCCAGGATTAAATTCTGTCCCCATAAAGTGTTTGTGTGTGTGTGTGTGTGTGTGTGTGTATTTATGTATGTGTTTCTTTGTTTGATGTCAAATCAAATTAATTTATATAAATGATGCTCTTCCTATCACTTATTTGAATGTTGAAATCTCATCATATATTTAATCTTATTCCTGACATACACTTGTGTAGGTAGATGAGTTTGACCGTGGAGAAGCATTAAAAATAATTTTCTGTGCTGTGAGTGCTTCTTTAAAAATATGAAAATGATCAAAGAGTAGTACAGAGATAGCTCTATGCGGTGCTTTATTCAGAAGAAAGCACACATCAAGGGGATATAAGTGGTATGGCAGGAGAGCCAAATGGATAAAATATCAAGCTGTTGGAATGGGGAGGACAAGAAGCACAACCTTCTGTGGGCATTTTCCCCATCCCTAAGTCCACAGAGAATAAGGAAAGGGTGTGTCAATCAGATTCTTGGGTTTTGAATTAGAAAACAGTGTTGAAAGTAAATCACCACAAAGACTCAAGTAGGACCAGAAGCAAAATTGCTTTTGAATAGGCTGTTTGAAAACGTAGGAAACTAGCTGGGGGGATAGCCAGGAAGGGCAAGTGCCTGCCTTCCTGGCACAAGGTCTTGAGTTTTATCCCTGGTACTAAACGAATAAATAAATAAACACAAAAACAAACAAATATAGGAAAGTCAGTGGAGAGAGAGCACTGACTGAAAGTGCGCCGTTATTTCCCAAGGGAAGATCCGTGCAATGGGGTCGTTGTCAGATTACTTGAATTAGAGTTTTTGTGTGACTAGCTATGTAGTGAGGTAGAATTACTTTTTCCTTCCACAGAACTTGCTTCATAACTGATGAATAACTTAAGGATACATTCAGAAGCCCTAATTTCTATTCCCTTTCCAGAGTTATAGAAATGAAGCAAGAACAGCAGGTGAGCTTGGTCCGGACTTTGTGGCTCTGACGACAGCACAGCACCAAACAGAAGAGCAGTAGGAGAAGAGGAGCTAACTTGTGACCTGAATGTCTGCAGAGAACATAGTGATGACAGCTGGTAAAATAAAAGTAAGTTAAGTTGCACAATGGAAGAAGGAGATCAAAGTTACAAATGTGCTACTGCTCTAAGTCCAGTTCTCAACCGGACCAGGCCCGCTGGGTTTGTGATTCTGAAGACATGAAGAGACCCACCTCTGCACCCACCCTCCCCTGGGAAGACTGTCCCCAGAATTGAGGTTAAGTGATTTAAGGTCCCAAATGCTGGCGATTCAGATATGATTGGTTCAGTTTCTCAGGGTGGGTACTAAACTGTCTCTTTTCTTTTAAATAACTCTGGATAGACTTGGGTAATGTGCCTCAGGCAAAATTAAATGGAAGTCAGTTTTGATATTGGTAGGAAAGTGGCTCTTGACATGATGTGTTAAGATGAGAATTGGTGTTACCTTTGAATGTGACTTTATTTAGAAATAAGTTGCTTGCGGTTCATAGCAAATTAACATGGATCATCCGGGCAAGTCTTGATCCAATATGGCTAATGTCCTTATGAGGACGATTTGGACATGAAGACTCACTAAAGGTGATAAAATGATGTGAGAACATAGACACAAGGTTGCCATGCAGATGAAGACAGAGGCAGAAGTTAAGTGGATCCTACCACAATCTGACAGTTAGAAGTTGGAAGACCCAAGGTAGGTCTTTTGTGGAAGCTTTGGAGGAAATATGGCTCCGCCAATGCTGAATTCTAGAATCCTCCAGAGTCGTGAGCCAGTAGGTTTCTATTGATTTTAAACCATCCAAATCGCAGTCCTATGTTATAGGAACCCCAGGGACTGACACAGATGTTACCCTCATGGCAGGACAGCAGCAAGTCCTGACACTGGCAGGCCATACAGATCAGCACAGGTTCATCCCTGAGCCTGGACCTCCCAGGAGTCATAGTAATCTGCATCACTTTTTCTCAGGTTGGCAGCAGGTAAATTCTCTGCTGAGTTCAAAGGAGACTCCTGAATTTCTACTGACACCAGGGGATGTATTGCAACTATGTTTGCCAGGGAGACATCCAGTAGGAGATTGTTTCTAACTCACTGTGTCTAATAAAGATTTTAAAAATTTGGAACAGCTAACAGCAGCTTAAAAAGGATACATTTTCCCATCTCACACAGGGTTGAGGCTTTAACCTAACTTTAGCAGGGTGCTGTTCTTCTGGGCAGATTTCTAGAATCCGAAGTCTCTGCCAGCCAGTTAAAGATTAGCTAACATTAGGGTGTATTAGAATGTAGAGCTTGTTAAAAACAGTAAAGAATGAAAGGGAAGAAAAAGGTAGGAGGTTGTGAGAGAGAAAGAGAAGAGGAGGAGAAAAGGGAAGAGAAAAAGGGGCCCTGCTACTGGCACCGCTAAAGTTACCAGCATCACCACACTCTCAGTCTAGAACCTAGTCTCAAAATGTAAAATTTTCTCTTTGTACAATCTATATTGCAATACATTATGAGTTTGAAGTGAAGAGATGTTTGCAGTACAGTGCTGGAAGACACTGAGGTTGATCTTTATTACCCATCGTGTGACAGATGAAATGAGAAAACTAAGGCAGTGAGATTGTGTAATGTGGGGCAACTGAGTCTGTATCTGTCGCCTTTTCTCTTTGATACAAGGAGGTATCATTTGCAACTCAAGATAAATTATAGTTCTTGGGGCTGATGAGCATGTTGCTCTGGTTATTGAGCTGACTCAAGTTAAGAGAAGGGAACCTTGTTCTTCTAGCAATTCACTAAGATTTCAGAGTTAAGAATCTCATTTTTTTCATAGCAGTCCCACTGTTTTGTTGATAGAGTTTAGTGATAGAGTTTATAGCCCTATCAGTATCTCTTATTTTGTTCAATCTACTCTTAAAATTCAATTAGAAAAACTGTTGAATTGTCTAAATCAGTTCACCTTCTCTTAATGTAGGTTCATAAAATCTACAGAAAATACTTATATTGTTCATAATATGCTTTATAAAATCCAAAATTAGACTACACACCGGTGAGAAAATTACAGATTTCAATAGTATTAGTCTGAAGAAAAGATATCTAACAGCACTAAAATGAAAGCAAAATGATACAGTGTGCAGTTAAGCTTAATTGTCAAACAAGAAAATTTTTATATCACGGTCTCTTTCCAATTTTATTTCCATTTTGTATGGAAGCACTAAATGGTTTGATCTGAAGCAATCAGAAACCTTCCTCTTACACCTCACGCACACAGACGCACTGAGGGAGTCACGGGATGTGCACACAGGGCACGCCATTGCTGTCCGAGAAAGCACCGCCACATTCTATCGGGCAGAACTCAGAAGAGCAGGCGACATCCGTGGCCTGCTTCAGCGGATAAGCGAACAGTAAGAGAGCCTCCGATGCAGCTTGCCTTTTTGCAGAACTGACAGGAGTTTGCAGCATATTTAAAGTTAATAGCTACGTAATTTTTTCAAGTTACACTTCAACATCAGAAAAATTATTCCCCACCAGAATAAGAAAACGTTTTTCTACGTCTAATTTCTTAATCTAAACTTGATATGCGATCGTTTTCATGTCATGCTTTTGAATGACTTGCACTGCAAAAATAACTAAAGAAAAATATTGCCATTCTCCCCCGTGAATATCCAACACCATTCAAATTGCACATGATTCGAGACACTTACTGGTGAAGGAAAAGTGAAATACGTGAGGTCCAGCAAGGTCTGCTCTTATGATATTTTGAAATTGTGATCAAAGTGCTATACCATGCTACATATATATGTCCAGACACTGGACACATGCACACCCTTGTGTACAGAATAAGAATGCAAATAAAATTCTACTCCTTGATCAGAGATATGAAGGACAATAATTTTCTTAAAAAGCTAAACCATCATTTGTTACCTTGATTTCAAATGGTGGAAAATATTCCTTTAGGAAAGGATTAAAATAACATTACAATTTTAGACAGTGTCTGAAAGCGATAATAATGTGTTGTCCTAAAATGTGTCATCGCACTCCATTATCCTTCACTTCTTTACATGCAAGTCAGATCACACCCTCCCAGGAGGTGAGCAGTACAGTTCTTCTCCAACTTTGTTCAGCATTTTATTAAAGAAAACTTCAAGTACGAAAAATCTAAATAATACCTAAACTCAAAGTAAATTAATGAATACACAGACCCATACAGATACAATCCAGAAGACTAAAATCTTGGGACTCTTTTGTGGAAACATGGGCTACAAGAAATACACAGGGAGTTTTGGCCATGGTTGTCATTCTGTTTCTAGTCTGCTTGGTCAGCTGTGATCCCTAGAAAATAAGAGTTGCTAACTGTACCTCAGTTTTCTCATTTCAAAATGAAATAAAATACTTCTTTCAGGTGTGAAGTTGCATGTAAACTGAGCATAATTTTGTGTTTATGGCATATTCAGATAATAGTTACTACTGTTTCTGCTATTAATAAAAACTACTGAAAAAAATACAGTTATATAAATTACTCTAGATTAGTTTATTCACTCGCATACGCAGAGAGCCCCGAATCTGTACTGGTGACTGCTGCTCTTACTGTACGGCTTGTTAAATTTCTGTCCTCCTCAAAAAGGTCACTTATCTCTGTTGTGGCGACAGCCCTGAACACACTCTACCTGGAATCATCAGGGCACAATTTCTAGGTTACCACAAATCAATCTGGGAAAGAGATAAAGTATAATTTTAAAAACTATTTGCTTAAGTAACTGTGAATTCTTTAGGGACAGCTTTAACTTTTAAAACGTATCACTTTTTCATTAATTAGCAATAGGTTGATCTAATACCATCTTCTTTCTCAGATGTGATTACCTTGGAAGATATGGGCATGATCATTTATATATTTTTATTTCTGTGAAATATTCATTGAAATCTTGATTTTAAATTTAATGTTGATGCATACACAACAGTATAGGATAAAGAAAATAGGGATGTGAGAGCTCCCTCCAAGATGCCTTTCATGGCTTCGGATTTCATGTTGATCAGTATAGTGTTTAATTTTATTAAATCTATGATTGGAGGCACAGACAATATGCTGAATAAACTTGCAAATAATATAATCCTGGGACTAAATTCAATATGAAAAAGTAATTATATACATAAAGTATAACATGAATATGAGATTTATTACTCATAAGCCACAGCTGCTAAAACATGTATGGGTATAAACAGCACCCTCACTACTCTTTTATTGCAAGTAACAATGACTCTAATTCCATCATGGTTTTCTTAAGCACTGAAAAGAATCTTTGAAGATTACCATTCTTGTTTAAAACTTTTATATAATATTTTCAAGGATTTCATTAAATACTAAGTATAGCAGAATCAAGACTGCACAAAAGAAAATACAAGAAAAATAACCACTCATGCAAGCAGAAGTCTTCTTTAATTTAAAAAGTTAATGACAGAAAAGCTACGTTCTAAATACAAAAAATCTTAACGTACAGTTATCTTCAACTGTATGTGTCAAACATACAGTTTTCTTGTTGTTGTTTTGTTTTCCTTTGACACAGGTTGTCTCTGCATAATTCAAGACAGTTCTTATGTCCCTACGTTGTCCAGGCTGGCCCTAAACCATCTGCAACTGTAAGCTGGCTTTCTGAGCTCTTGGGCAGCAGCACCACACAGCCTGTGTGGTGTATTGAAAATGAAATCCCACCTCCATAAACTTAGCAACTTGGCTTTTTTACCCAGTCTAACATTTATAGGGAATCAAATGGAAAGTTTGAAGGTGATATAAGAAGTAACATAATCATCAGATAGAGAAAACGACTAAATTTAGTGATAGTAGCTTTAGATATAACTATGATCATAAATCTACAAAACATAAATTTTCTATTTTTTTCAGAGGGAAGTATTGTGAGAGGGATAGACAAAGAGTGACTGCTATTATGTAATTTACATGTGTTTTAATTTTTCCATCATTAGATAAATTTATAGATATTGATAGCTATTGTAGGCACTGTGGTTCCCACTGAGGTTGTCCTCTGTCTCCTTCATGGCAAACAGATCATGTAGCAGAGCTCATGTTGCCCACTTCTGTAGGTGAGGAAGCCACAGGGCCTGCAACGATCTAGATTAATGACTGTGAGCATTAGGTGCTATCATTAACAGCAGCCGCACCTCAATTTGGGCCCACCAAGGCGGGCAGTTTAGTCCTAAGGTCCAAATTCTTAATCACCATGCAACAGAAAAAGCTGCAAAGCATTGTCTGAGTTATAAATCAAAAACATGAAGTTATGCCATAATTAATGTATAACCCAACATCTCTGTGAGCAGCCAGTCTGAAGCAGCTATAGAACACCTATTCCCAGTATGAGTATGGGACTTCAGAGAGATTAAATATTTTATCATTATGTTTTAATCCTTCATCTAAATATTAGTGCTGACTTTTTGTGGAATCCTAATAATTAGAAATAATAAATATGAAAAACACTAGGTCAATAGCTTAAAGCAATTCATTTTATTTTATTTATTTGTTTGTTTGTTTACTTATGTATTTGTCTTTTTTTTTTTTTTTTTTTGTCTTTTTGAGATAGGGTCTCACTATGCAATTCAGGCTGGCCTTAAACTCACTTTGTAGCTCAGGCTGGTCTCAAACTCACAACAATCCTCCTGCCTCAGCCTCCTGAGTGCTGAGATTACAGGCCTGCATCCCCTTGCCCAGCTACTTATTTATTTATCTATTTGCAAATACTTGGAATAGAATTCAGAACCTCAGGCTTGCCAGGTAGGAATTAGTTTACTTGATTTATTATTTTGGAAGATTATTTTCCTATAACCATTTTTTGTATGAAGCAGGGTGTCAACATGCAGTACAAACTTGCTTATGGAGCCCAGACTGGACACAAACTCATGGTGAAAGTCCTGTCTCAGACTCCTAAGTGCAGGGATTACAGATGTGTGTAATCCCAATCCTATAACAATTATCAAACACAAATTTCCTAATATTTGCCCTCTATTACAGAAGATGGGTAGAAAAGATTTTAATGATTAGAATGTTGTACATTGGATATCACTGTTCTGTGCTGATATTGGACAAAATTTGGAAACAAGGTGATAGAGACCACTATGTTGCAGCCTCAGTAGGATTTAAATTTTAGGATTGTAGCTGCAGGCAGCTTGCTCCTCTGTGGAACCTTCCTGGAGGTTCTAAATGAACATAATGTCTTGCGGAGACAAGTCCTTGAGAGGACTTCCAAGGTCCTTCTACAGATCTGTCATTCACAACAGAGTCCTGCCTTCCTTCAGTATGCTCTGCCTTTGTTCTGATAATTAACTAAATTCGGGCCTCCCAGAGAAGATCTTTTTCTTAAACCCCAGAGAATCTCAAATTCTGTGAGAGGGCTTTGATTCTCCTGTAGCCCCGAAAATCTCCCACCTGAATTTTATTTAGCCTTTGACGTTCACTTCGTCGGGATAGTGCGGACGTGATGAGTCGGCAATGACTAAGCCACAGTATTAGCGTGCTATACAGGCTGCTAGGGACAGCACACAGTCCGAGGAAACTATGTTCTTACCGCATTGCAGGCAATATATTCTTCTTTAAATCATTCTGGAATTTTACTTTTCTTTTTTGGATTTCTGTAGCATCTTCACAGCAAGATCACATGTGGCTGTGCTTTCATTTTGCAAGTCCCACCTCACCAGGAGAAGAGAGGGTACACCAGGCCTCCAGGGTAGAGCTGCTCTGTCCTCTTTCAAAGAGAATGGCCTCAGGCAACAGGGCCCCACATAGAAACAAACACACAGAGGCTCTGAAAGCCTTGACTTCTGGGAATGTAATGAATTACGGAAATCACTTCTGCCTGCATCCGACAATTCATTAACTCCCAGAAACAATGGCTTTCATTTCTGCTAAAGGGCTGCTGTTGTGCTCCAGAAAGGAAGAATAATTCCAACACAGACATAAATGCTCAAGCCCTTACACTTAAATCTTCTGGCTTAATTTTATTCTCTAATACTGTAATCAATCTGATCGAGGAGGGAAATAATTTTTATGGAACAAGTTTAGAAAAAAACTAATTTTATATGATAAATACTACAGCCTTTTATAGGAAGAACTCCCAATATTCCAGAGAAATAATTTCACATTCTTTCATTTTCCAACTGGGATGTTTTTAAAAGGATTATGAATATCTTGCTTTCACTTCATGCTTGACATGGGAAGATGCCTTTTAAAATTTTAACAAATCTGGTAATGTATAACTATGTATACTCAATTACATAAGATTGATAAAGAGCACCTGTTGTCCTAGGTTACTTCTCAATATGTCTTAAAGTAATTTTAGAAAAAAAATTGACCTCTCAACCCTATTCCCTTTGTTGTTGTTGTTGTTTTTTCTTTTTCTTTCTTTTTTTAGGACAGGGTGTACAGGGTCTCACTGCACAGATCAGACTCTTAGTGATCATCCTGTTTACAGCCTCCCCAGTGCTAGGATTACAGGAGCATGCTACCATGCCCAGTCTCTGTCACCATCTCAGTGGGCCCTGGGAGCCTGGGATTGAACTCCTGGCCCTTTCGTCTGCCTAAGCAGACACTTGAATGTGCTGAGCTATTTGTCCCACCCTTGTTTTTCTTTTCTTAAAACAGGCTTCACTGTGTGTGTCACCAGGTAGCCCAAACTTCCTGTCATTTTCCTGCCTCAGGCTTACCTATGCTACTACATGCATTCACTAGTAAGACTATCCAACATCCATGAAAACAATACAAGTTTGGATTGGTATTTGCTTAGGCTTACTTTCACTTTACAAAGAGTGGCATATTTATGAGCATACAACGCATAAATACCTATGCAGAAAACAATAGTGGATTTATCTGAATCTAAGTGCAGAGCACATCTGTCCCATCCAAAATTAATGACACCATGCCACAAAATAAGTAACTAGAAACAACATAGGTGATTTTGTGAGGCATGTGTGTGCCACCAATCTGGTTCCACAAGACAGTTTTTCTTTACCTAGTAAAGGGAGGGTCTAGGAAGGACAAGAAGCTAGGGAGCATGAAAATGGACCAGGCCCATGGAGGGTGTAACCAGGAATAGGTATTGTCTGCATGGGTATTCCTCTTTTCATAGAATACCCATACAAATAATAATTTAAGAATATTTTTATTATGAGATTTTTCCCCCCAAATTTCTATATTCATGTCCTAATAAACCTGAAAATCTCCCAGCTGCATCTGTGGTGATATTTACCCTTCTATGTCTACAGATATGCTTTGATTAAAAATAAATTTCAGGTGACATAAGGAACCCTGTAATTTCAAGTTGCTCCTGATCCTCAAGGACTGAATTTGGGTGCTGGCTGTCTCTCTTCCTATTGCCTCCCTGCTCAGAAACCAAAGCTGGGGCTGTTTCACCTCCCCTCCCTCTGGATAGCTCTGCTGGGCCCTCTTGAGGCTCTGCCACATTGGCCTCCTTCTTATTACTGCATTCATGCTGCACTAGAAGGACAACAAAAAGAATATGTGCACAGATCAATCAAACATAACTATTTTCCCACTATTTGGTTTAAACAGGCTTAAAAAAGTAATATATCTGGCAGATAAATGTGATGTTAGACATATGTCTACTAGTAAAAATTTTATGCAATTGTGCTTTATTTTCTTCACAGAAGATATAACAAGATATCAGTGTTAACATGCATTAGAAAGGCAAAACAAGAGGATTATAATAAACAGCTATGCAGAGCTTAACAATTAGTGACTAAAAGATATTTTCAAATTCAATTTCATGATAAAAATTTACAACATATATTTGTTTGGTTCAGTAATTACCACATGGGATAATTATTATCCTTAGGAGTATTCACAAGGTACAACAATTTTAGCCGCAGGCGGCAGCATTTGTCTTCAACACTCGCTGTTTTGGGGGTTGAGGCAGGGTTTCAAGGTGGAGGTCTGTTTGGACAACCGAGTGAGACTCTCTCACAAAAGAGAAGTCAAGAAGGGCTGGAGCCATAGCTCGCGGTAGAGGTCTACCCCTCCTGCTTGAGGCTCTGGATTTTACCCCAGTGATGAGTGTCAAAATAAAACTAAAGAGATGTATTAAAATTACATTTTCTTTTTTCTCTCTTTTTCTGTAAGGATGAAATATTTATTTTGGTCTGCTGTATAAAAAAGCATTCAAACATATTTGGAAGAGTTAACGAAAACAATAGCACTATACTAATATTTGTGTTCCATCCTTTAAGGACTACATTAACAAAGCAGTCCTGTGAATATTCCCTACAGTTACTGGGTTTGTACCATTTGAAAATGGAAGAAAAAATGTAAGCGAAAGGTAAGAAAGTCAAATGCAGAAGATACAACTGAATAGTTATGCTTAAAGCAGTAAAAATATGAAAAAAATTAAACACATTTTCTACAGGCTCATCTTCATCTTTTCTACAGATTTTTGCTGAGATTTTTATTTAATCAACAGGATCTTAGAATATGTTGAATATCAAGACAAGCACGGGGCTGCTGTCAAGCTGCCAACTGCAGGGGGCGTGCAGTGTGCATCTAATGACCGGCGCCTACGAGTGACTCTTACTCTAATTGGAAGTGTATTTCATAAGCTCATCAATAGAGCCAAGTATGGACGGGCGAGCTAAAATATATCTGCATCTCATAAAATGTTTTCTGTCTTTGTTCACCCACCTCCTACCACTCCAGAGGGTTTTCATGGCCAATTACTCTTTAACAGGCTATCCAGAAGACAGAAATATATTACTAATGTATTCATTCAAAAGTGCATCTTAAAAACACACATAAATAATTGAAGAGGGGGAAAAAAAAGATTTTGATATGTTGTGGTAGGCAGTCTTTATCCTCAGCTACTTCCACAGCCTTGAAAATTAGGAATGGGAGAGTTTCAGATTTTAACATCAAGCACTAGTGAATCTTTTCTTTAAAGAGCAGCTTCTTATGTGAGATTTTAAATTGTTTCAAATTAAATTTTATATTTAGAACATGGTCATCTTTGTTCTGACATTTGAAATTCCATAATAAACAGTCATTTTTATAACTGTAAAATGAGCTTCATAAATTTGAAGAAACTAAATTATAGATTATGACTTTTAACCAATATACATTCATCTCAGTAAAATCAAATAGAGCTGGTATTTTATTTGTAATAGAGGAAAATAATTTGTTTTTATATTAGTTCTAGTCTTGACCTAAGTATTTACAAATCAATACTAATTCTGTATTTAATGGCATCCATAAATGTCTTTATGCAGGAAGTTTAATACTTGTGCTGTAGTTACAAATGCATTTTTAAGTACATGTAGAATTTTAAAAGGTCAAAAGAGAATTTAAAGGTGCAATTTACATAAATGTAAAAGATGTCTCTCTACAGTGAAAAAATCTTTTGTAAGAAGTTACAAACATTCGCCGGGCGTGGTGGCGCATGCCTGTAATCCCAGCACTTGGGAAGCTGAGGCAGGAGGATTGTTGTGAGTTCGAGACCAGCCTGAGCTACAAAGTGAGCTCGAGACCAGTCTGAACTGCACAGTGAGACCCTGTCTCAAAAAGACAAAAAAAAAAAAAAA